>PVKA01008380.1:0-73249 GCA_004027165.1 Ctenomys sociabilis
TTTTTTTTTTCCCTATACAAAGAACTTGTCCTTGAGATACTGAGGAGGATAACATGATGGAAAGCAAAACAAACACGGCAAAATTCTTTAAAAACTCAAGCTCCCTTGTTATTCTTTGTCCTGTTCATAGGGGTGCGTGGGGAGGTCACGGCACACAGCTGTTGCAGAAAACCGTCTCCCACTGTTCCAAGGCGGGGAACAGCTTCTCACCTGCTATAATCAAGCTATGAGCATCTCACTGATCCATACACATGCCCTGCCTTCCCCTAGACAGAATATTACTGTTTAGTCAAACACCGTAAGTTGGCCTGATCTCTACCTATAAGTACACATACACCGATTCTCTCTCTCTCTTTAATTCTGAGGGCTGATGGGTTGTATTTGGGCAGCTTCTCTCCACAGCACAAGTACAGATAAATGACTTCCGTAACTCGGGAGATGCCATCACACCCATCAGAGCCAGAGCTTTCCAACCTGCAGTACGCAGATGAGCTTCCTAAGGCTTGGTAAAATGCAGTTTCAGATACAGAGATTCCGTGTGCAA
Source organism: Ctenomys sociabilis (assembly GCA_004027165.1). Taxonomy (NCBI): domain Eukaryota; kingdom Metazoa; phylum Chordata; class Mammalia; order Rodentia; family Ctenomyidae; genus Ctenomys; species Ctenomys sociabilis. Next base: position 545 of record PVKA01008380.1, read on the forward strand.
ACATAATGTGTACATCACACAGGTCTCTCAATTTTTCTGACCTACTTTAGTTCATCCTAATTTTCTTGTATTAACATTTCACAGGCATATATTTCTTAGTTTCCTTCTGCAGTATAACAGCAATGAGAGATTAAAAAAAAAGTTTCCCCATGCATACCTGTAATTGATACACTCAGAGAATGAGACAGGAGAACTGCCAAGTATAAGGCCAACAGGAGAAAGTATCAAAATTTAAAAAAAAAAAAAATGTTCTGAATTTTAAAGAATTTTAAAGTGAAAATTTAAAAAATGTTCAACAAGCTGAAATGTAGTTCAGTACAAGTCCTAGGAAAGTATGTCACTTAGCAAGAATCTTTTGGGGCAGGGGGGTATGAAGCACAGCGTGAGACATCTGGGATCAATTTTCAGTTCTGCCACCAAAACGAACCAAACTGAACCAAACCAAACCAAACTCAAAGAAACAGAAAAACAAAAACTCTACACCAAACCAAATCCTCCATGATATCTGTAGGACAAAGATCTCAAGGACATTTGTGAGAAAGACCTACTTTTTGTTTTTTATTTCTTTAAAATCCTCAGATGACCAAAAGGAGATAGCATGGTAAAGAGAGGCCACTGTAAGCAAGCAAGCACAAGAGAGGTGGGCCTGACACTGACTGAGGCTGTCCCTCTGGAGCCACGGAAACCACAGAAGGAAAGAGGACTAAAGGAGGCCCACACACAGGAGCATGGAGTCACTACTCTGGAGGTGCTAAGAGGACAAATTAGAAATTACCATGGAATTGTATACTGGAGGGGGGACTACTAACCAATCTAAGAAGGATAAATAGGGGCCAGGGTTATAGCTCAGTGGCACAGTGCCTAACTGGCAAACAAGGTCCTGGGTTTGATTCCCGGTACCAAAAAAAAAAAAAAAAGGATAAACAAAGGTTTATACGCTTGGGGCAAGGTTTAAAGAAACACATCACCACCTGCACCAAAAGCCAAGTAGCTCAGAGTAAACAGACTGATTTTACGACTCCTCAATCTTGAACCAAGGTTATACAGAAAAGGAGCCAAGCAGGCTTAGGACAAGAAAATGCTGCAAAGTCACAAGCACATGCCATTAGCACAACTACAAGACAGGCTCACGCCGCTACCCCTTCCTTCCCAGCACCCAGGGCTGCAAATAGACCAGGGCTGCATGTCACTCCCCAAAAACAGTTTCCCAACTGCATGCGTCATAGGTACTGTGACTCGAATACTTTTTATTTCCAGGCCAGCCCTTCCGACTTGAAAACCTGGCTTCAACCCAATCTCCTCTGTAAATCTTGTGCTAACTCCCTTCCAAGCTAAGTGGCCTATGGTATGCTTTTCCTCCCAGCTGCTTCAGCACCTGCTCTGCTGTGCATACTAAGCATGGGCTGGTCACCCATGCACCCCCACTGCTGCCTACAGTGACTTCCATAGCACTTGATGGATGATGGGAAGGAGGAAGGCAAAGATGGCGTGGTGACACCAAAGTCCTCCCCTGTTCCTCACACTACAGAAGGCATTTGGATTTGGAAAGGGGAGTTAGCTTGAAAGAACTGTGGTCTTGGTTAAGATCGATCGATCGATCGATCGATCTATCTATCTATCTATCTATCTATCTATGTTTATAGTGTGCTTATTATTAAAACTACTTAGAAATAGTTCCTATAACTCCCTCTTATTAATAACAATATTCTTCTCAGTAACTGTATATGAAAAACAACCTTTCGTAGTTAATGAGAAACCTAGAGAAAATATATCCACAGCATTTTGCTGAAGTTTAAATAAATAATTAAAGCAAGCACAGGGGTGTCTACTGACCAAACCAACCATCAACACTTTTACAAGCCTTTATGCTAGAATTCTATAGACCAGAAAATGAACTGTCTTCAAATTCTCCTTAACTTATGGAAGCCTTTACCCTAATAATTACTAATGAATACAGAAAAAGGAAATTTTATCTTACCACCTGTTCTCCTTTTTTCTAAGAATCCAACATCCAAGTTCATCTGCAACGTTTCTCTAACAGTGGCAATTGTCAAAAGGTGGTACGTACGTGTGCTGTGGTCATTTCTATGAAAGGCTATTCTGACTAGGACTTTTCAGGTGAGTGACACACAAGGAAATAAATCTGGGAATCACAGAATTGTTGCTAGTAACAATAATTACTATTCACAAAAGTTTCTCCCAAAGCCACCCCATCACAGTTTGCACAGACACGTAGACCCAGGCCTGACACCACCAACCCTTGCTGTGCTCCCACCCCGGCTGCTCGCTCAATACTAGCACATCCCGAAGGCCTTGTCCTGGCCCCGTTAGTCCCCAGGTAAGGCTGTGAACACATGCCAGTCCTTACCTCTGGAAGGCCTGGTTCTTCCAGTCCCCTTTCTTCCTCTGGGGTGCTACCCTGCATGGCAGCAGAATGGTCTCAGGGCCCTGCCATGCCCAGGCCAACTCAGACTGGTGGAGAGACAATGCCTAACAAAAGAGGCCACAGCCTCTGCGCAGTGGGTGGCAGGGTATTTGCATATGAACCAGCAGCCCCTCTCTTTTCATTATTCAAGAGGAAAGCCCGGTGGACTTTCTCCATAATGAGAGTGGTATGGTCCAGGAGGAACTAATGAAGGTCTTCATTGCACTATATGATACTTTGAAAAAAAAGAAAATACTGCTTCAAGATACACATTTTAAAAACACTAGGAAAAATAAGTTCTCTAGCCTAACACCAATTAATAAATCAGATCTTAAGTTTATATCTAACACATTCTAAAAAAACAAAAATGTTAATTTGTAAAATAGAAACCAACACAACAGTGCAGCAATGGACCACATGCAAATTTCACTACACAGATTTATTTTTATCTTCCAGGTTTTACAGTGGCAACAAGTGGTGTGGGGGCCAAGTGACAAGAGAACATGGATCTGTGTCAAGCTGAAGGAAGTCCCACACAGACCCTTGGAGATAACGCCTAACTGGGAGGCTGTAGCAAGAACAGCAGACACTCTGAGGGAAACGAAGTCTGGTGGTCCCACTGGGCTTGAAGCTGTACACAGGATTCCATTTTCTTTTCTTTTTTTTTTCTCTATCCCCCAGGAGCCCATTTTCAAAACTGAAAACTTATTCCTCATTCTGCCAGTTCTTCTATATATTCAGCGAAACTAGAGGAGAAATAAAGTAGCACAATTCAAAGTGAATGTCTGAGACCTCTGAAACCCTCTGTCAGCCACAAGGTGGAGAATATCTCTCCTTGGGAGGACCCACTCTGACAACTAGCATGCAGGGCCCCCTCCCCTTTCTGTCCCATCAAGTCTCAGACTCACCTCTCAAATAACCACAAAGGAGATGTACATTGACAGGCAGGTTGAGGAAGTGGGCTCCACTCAAGGATCCCCAAGTGTTTTCCTGGGGACCTGCAGAGTCTCCCTTCCACCCCATCCCACAGTGTCTCCCCCCAGGACAGGGCCGATACACTCCTGCCCTCCTGTGGAGACAAGAACACACACCTGCTTCAAGGACAGAACTTAACCAGAACAACAGGACGCAGTGTTAAACAGGCTAACGGGAAAGCATTATACAAGCCAAGAATCAGTAACTAAAGTCCAGCAGACTCACGTGGCCAGTGCAGCTGCTTCCCAGTGACAGGAACACAAACCCCTCTTTGAAGTGGCTGTATCTCCCCAGAATGCAGCCAGGTTCTGGGATGTATCCAAGGGCAAAAGCAGAAAGGTCCCTGGTTCCTGGCTCTTGATCAAGAACCAAAAGAGATTCCAAGACCCTTCCAGAGTTCTGTACTACACATCGAGAAACCCAGGCACCACACAGGGCACTCTCCATACGTTGTGTTTCACCCTCTCAGGCTCAGCTGAAACCTGCAGAAGAGCAACACCAAGGGCAGATAAAAGCCCAACTTTGGGAAACACACAAACAAACAAGGAAGGGGGTGGTTCTTAGAGTTGAGGAAGAAAAAGCTCCTTTTACATGAAAATATCTGTGTAGAATTGAGAATGAAAAAAATGACACAGAGCCCAAGTGAGGCGAGGAGGGGCAACAGCACTGTCCTCAGCAAGAACAGAGAGTTCGCAGACGCCTAGGCGTGTGCTCGCTTCCATTCCGCCCACCCACAGTTTTTGGGGCAAACAAATTCTTGGCTGAGCAGGTAGGTGTGGGAGGCCTGATTATTTTCCAGGCATTAAAGCTTTGCCCAGAACTACTTAATCAGGACTTTCCAAGGTCATACATTCAAGTATGATGTTACAGCCTTACAAAACAAATAATGCTGGGGTCCATAGGGCAGGGGAAGAAGGAATTGCCAATCTCATGTGACTCAGCTTCCCATCCACCCTCAGCTAGTGTCTACCTGTATTCTCAGGAAACTAACAAACCTAGCAAACACATAACTAGAAGAAGCAGTAGCTAATTTTAATACACAGTGCTTGCTCTGTAGCGACCACAGCCCTAAACGCTCTGTATGTACTGTCCTGTGTGACCCTTCACCGTCCTGAGGTGGCTACTCTTACCACCATCAAGCTCACTCTGCAGAGGGAGGCGAGGTAACTAACCTAGGGACCACGGAAGCCCGTACATTTGCACTAGCTTGTCCTCTCTGTGTTCCTCTGAGGTGCTAGCTCATCAGAAAAGGCCAAACTATCACAAGGCCCTTTTCCAGCTATGGCACATTCATTTGATTTTTCCAATGCAGTAGTTTTCTTTCAGTGGCTCTCTGGAGAAGCCTATGATCAGAGCCTGTCCCCATCTTACAGTACAGCGAGAACACCAAAAACCCTGCTGTTCAAAAAGCCAGTAGCTTAGAAGTCTTGGGAAGATCCCATAGCTCCAACCACCACTAGCCCTCACACACTAGGTGATTAAAAGCGGTTCTAGCCAAAGCTTTGATCTCTGTTAAAATGTAAAAGCTTCTGGGAGGTGCACATTTTATGGTGTACATTTTATGTAAGCTGCATTGTTATCTTTTGAAATCCAGCTTAATGATAAGACCTTCAGGTGGTTTCCAGGCATGCGACTCACCTGTCCAGTTCTGACTTGCTCACTGCAGAGTGCCTGGAACTCTCCAGGCAGAGGAAACAGATGCTCAAGATCACCAGCGTGCGTGCAGGGCACACTGACGACACACTGGTACCGAAGGGGCAGCCAGGCTGGGCAAAGTTATCACGCAAAAAGTTTAAATCTGAATCAGTAAATCACCGTCAGCATCAACTCTGAAAGATGCTTCAGGCATGTTTAAATACTGAATACTATTTAAATGCTAAATACATTTAAATGTTAAATATTTAAATATACAGAATGGTACTATGGGGGCTTAGTAATGGATTCTATTTTAAAATACATTTAGAGTTAATACATAAATGAAGACATAATCTGTTTAGGAAGGGATTGGCAGCCATACAATTGTGCCCTCCAACAGTGCTCTCCCAAAAGGCAACATGCTCCAGGATACACCCTCTCCTCCTGAACACCCTCACGTCCAACTCCTGTAGTCCACTGTGGCCATTGCCTGACGTGCCTTCTTTGTACTTGAAGTTACTTTATTCTTCCTTTTTTGAACACAAACTCATTCTCTGAATTGCAGTTACTGTTTCATCTGCACTGTCTCACTGTCCCCAACTTTATCCCTGTATCCCACGGGGATCCAAACATTTTCCTAATATAATCAGGCAACTACTAAGTTTCAGGCTGTGGCAAAGACTCCAGGGGAGGAAGTATTCTGAAGACAGCAGACATCTGCTTCTAATGCCCAACTACAGTTTAGATGTTTTTAAAGCTGTAATTTAGAAGAAAAATCACCCTGATTTATAGGCAAGCTTTTCACAACCATAGATCACTAACCCGTGGCTGTAATGGTGCCAGGGAGCCTGCCTGTCTCGGTACACACATGGGGACATCTGGGTGGAACACTGCAAAGGGAAGCTGGAACCACAATGGAACCCCGATTGGGTTCTACATTCCCACATGTGCACTGGGTATGTAATCTTTGCTACCTTGGAGACTCGCGCAGGAGAATCACAAGTTCAAGTCCAGCCTGAGCTACACAGAGAGATGCTATCTCAAAAAGTGAAACAGAAAGGGCTGGGGATGTAGCTCAGTGCTCCCTGAGCTCAAATCCCAATGCCACCAGAAACAACACATGGAGAGCCCACCACATCCACAGGCCACTCCCGAAGTCTTCACTGGGAGCACACAAAGCCCAACTGTAACTGCGTGTGGGCTTCCAGGCAAGACCCAGACCTGTCTGCAGAGCCTGCTTTCACTGTTCTGTGGGAAGTCCTGTGTGCTAGATCACAGCCTGCCTGAGAGACAGCACAGGCTTCTTCCAAGAGCGAGATGTTTCCTGTGTGACTAGGCTCACGATAAGCAATGTGAGCAACTCCTTCCTTTGTTTAATTATAGGGCAAGAGCTTTGAGACAAACCTTCCCCACCTCACGTTGAGTGGACTGACAAGATCTTGGGATCCTAAGGCAAGTTATTCCAAACAAAATGGTTACAAGTTGCAAAATAGTTCTCTGTCACAACAGCTTCTAAAACACAGTAGTATGTATTTAAAGCAAAGTGCAGAATATCATTAAATTCAGAAGATGGTATAAATATAGCTATTGTACAGTTAACAATATCTGATTTAAATTTCTTCTTTCCTGGGCCAGGGTGCTGCTCAGTTCTACATTACTTACTTGCTTGCCATACCACTTCCCACCATCATAAAGAATAAACAATTTATTTCTTGCAAAGTCTCATTTTGTTCTGACACTACAGCAAATAATATAAATGTAAATTTCAAAAAGAAGTCTATGCTTGTAACATTTCACTCTATCAGTTTTATATGGTTGAGTTTCATATGAGATTTCAGTTGGTGAAAGGTTTAACTGCCTCCAAAAAAGTCTTACAACTCCCATCAGTGTCTCTCAGTGTATGGGCCAGCTGGGAAGCAACCTTCCTGGGAAGTCAATCAGCAGCTGAACACATCAGATTTTTTTGGAATGGCAATACTCTGCACTTTTTTTTTTTCAGATAAGAAAAATATATTTAAGAAACACACCTAAATGAAACAGACACTGAAAAAGTGAGAACTGAACAACCAGGTTTCCATGGCTTGTTCCACTTACTGGCTCCTGGTCAACTCTATGAGCCACAGTCTCCTCCTATGCAGAAATGAGAATGATCCTATACAGGGTTTGTTATATGAACCACGCCGAGATGCTTAGCGGTCCTCCAGAATAGCTAGACTCCATGTAATTACCCTGCGGGAAACGTGTCACCTGGTATTTTTGCTGCTGTTCTAGAAAGAGAAATCGTCTGCACACAGGGTGTACTAATGCAGAGACCATTAGGTGCTGGCATTTCTAAGAGCTGTGATTATGACAGTGGTATACTATAGGGGCAAAGACTGAGAAAGGCTCAGTCACTGGAACTTATTTTCTTAAAAGAGAAAAAGGTCATTACCCTGTAAAAGCAAAGCTTTGAGCCATTCATACATCTACCTGCTGAAGGCAGAATACCAGCAGACGCTGACAGGGCTCTTGTGGAGACCACAGTGAATACGTGCTTTTGGGGTCAGCTTACAATGGTGGGAGCAGCAGCACTAACAGAACCTCCCTTCTGAGTGGACTAGCGGGCATGGGGACAGGTGGGGCAATAGCATTCACAGATGGGTAAAGATCAGAAATCACTCCTGCTGGTACACAAGAGGACATACTGATAAGGGAGAGTGGATTTTCCACAAACTTTGAAAGAAGCAAATCCATCAGATTTAGTTGGGCTCATAAAAATCTGGTTCAGCCTAAGGTCACATAGCTAGTAAAAGAACTAGAATCCAAATCTAAGATTATCTAATTCCAAATCCCTCCTCATGATGACCCCTACTTTCCCTGTGTGAATAAACTTGTTCAAGCCTAAGCTCCACTAATAGTGGATCACTAATAATGTCATCTTGGTGGAAACCAGTTCATAATCTTTCTATTAAAAATACTTGCTAAGTGAAAAATCCCAATTCTTGGCAGGAGTATCTGTATAGGCTAGGTCAATGGGGGAGTATTTATTATGCTTTCCTCTGTAAAGGGGAAGGTTGGGAGAAAAGAATACACTGTGAAGAATCTACTTTAAAAGAACAAATGCAAGCAAGTCTTCAGTTCTTCCTGAACTGTTTACATCTGATAGGAAAAACTACAGAGGTGGTCCGGTTGGGACGAGGTCCTGTGAGAACGGCTCAGCAGCCACGCAGGGACCGTGGTAAGTGCACCTGACCCACTGCCACCAGCCAACACCAGGCAAAAGCTGGTACAGTAGTGTGTCTGAGCTCCATACACTTGGGCTTTGAAGGTGAATCTGATACAAACAAAAGACTTGTTGATGCTCTAGTATGGAGTACTTAGAATGAGATTCTGGAGGGACCAATTGATTTGATATACACCCAAGAGCCTTTTGTTCACAAGTTGTATCCATTAATAGAGCCCAGATTTGTACACGTGGAGACCTGTTTCAAGTTATTATGTACTTTCTAGCTATAAGATGAAGGACTAAACATGGAAAGGTGCCAAAAGGATTTCTCCTGTCCTGCTGGAGGTCAGTGACAGTATGAAGGTCTACAACGATCATATGAGAGGACAACACAAGCTTACATCACAAGTTTGCCTAGGATAAGGTCTTTGGTAAGGTCATTAATGGATTGGTGAACTAGAATAGAACAGGATTCTCCCTACGTCTTGAGATACATAGCGAGTACAAGGAACATTTGGATTCAAAGTAACATTTGAATAAAAATTATATTAGTAAACAGTCTTGAATAATATTGCACCCACTCAGTAGAAATATTTAAGGAGCTATTCCTGTATGCTAAGGTGGTATATATTATTGTTGGAGTCACTAATCAACCACTCTGGGGCTAGGGACATAGCTCAGTAGCTTAAGTGCCTACCTGGCAAGCATAAGGTTCTGAATTCAATCCTCATCACTCCAAAAAAAAGAAAAAGCTAATGTAATGAACCATACCTTCTGATGTGTCGTGCCAGGCACATGACATTAGGCCAGACCAATGGGACACCAGCAAGCATAGTAAGTGTTTGCCAATCTGTGTCTGTCCTTTCAGGGTATCTAAAATTCAGGAACTGTAAAAAGGCTAGTAAGCCATTATTATGGTTAGATCTAATACATCACCCAATGTCTCACGTATTCAGAGGTGGGGCTTTTAAAAAGTGACTGGAGAGATTGGGAGATAGCTCAGCAGCATAAGCACCTGCCTGGCAAGAGAATCCTGAGTTTGATCCCAGTACTACAAATAAAATATAGCTAAACAAACATAAAATAAAAGGTGACTGGATCATGGGGGTGCCATGCCCATCAGCAGACTATCAGTGAGGCTGACTGTGCTTGTCAGGAGGTGGGCCTTAGTTGAAGGAGGGTCCCAGGAATGTGACCTGAAAGTTTGTAATCATTTTACTTTTCTGTGGGTTGCTTCTTTGCCTGTTTTGAGACAGGGTCTTGCTATGTAGTTCAGAATGGTCATGAACTATGTAAACCAGGCTGTTCTTGAACTCACAGTGACCCTCCCACCTCAATCTCCTGAGTGCTAGGACTGCAGGTGTGCACTACACCTTATTCTGAAACGTGTTCCTAGCTCCTCCTCCCCTCTGCCTCCTGGCTACCATGCCATTTCTGCCTTATATCCAGCAAGCCATGGGCTGAATCCCTCCAACTGTGAGCCAAATTCAACGTCTCCTACCTCATAAGTTGTGTCAGGTGTTCTGTCTCAGTCACAGGAAAGTGACTACCACAGAAAAATGGCACCAGAGAAGTGGGGTCACTGGTACGACTGTACCAGACTACATTTTTTTTTTTTTTTAGCTTTCGTTTTGCTTTTGTTGGTGGTACCAGGGATCAAACTCAGGACTGTAAGTTTGCCGTGTAGGTGCTTTTGCTGCTAGCTATCTCCCCAGCTCCTTGACTACATTGTCTAAAAGCTACTGGACATCACACATGCTGATGAAGTAAGCCTCGGAATGCTTTAAGAAGAGCGTGCTGGAGGATTCTGGTCAGTATTCAGAAACCAAACACTAATAGGAATACAGACAGTAAGCAGTAAAGGCCAGGCTCGGGATGTTTTAAATTGGAACGACGACTCCATCGGCACTCAGACAAGGGGCCATGTATGTTACAGCCTGGCAGGAAATTTGTCTTCATATTATCTCTGCCCTAAGACTTTGTAGGAGACTGAGATTAAGGGTGGTGGATTTACTAAATTCAGCAGATGAAACTTTAAGAAGCTCAATACACAGGTTGTGGCATTAGTTCTGCTGGCTGCATTTAGACAGATCAAGAGTGAGAATCAATGACCCCCCCAAAAAAAAAGTTACTTGAAATATTTACAGTTTGGTCAGAAACAAGTCATCTCTAAAACATAGGCCAAGGAGAGTACAGCTGCTCAAAAAATCAATTTTAAAAAGAAGGAAAGCACTCTGCATCAGGACAACAGGCAAGATGTCTGAGGGAATCTCAGGAAATAGTCAGACCCCATCCATCAATATAGTTCAAGGGTATAAAAAGCTAACCTCCTCTGAAAGACTTCTGTTTTCCTAAGAGAGCTCGAGGGTGCCCTACTCTTTCAGGACTGCTTAGAGAACTGTTTCTCCATATTCAGCTATCCAGGTACTCAGGCCACTCCAGGAATGGTCTGTGAGGACCCAACTAGTTCCTGAACTAGCTGCAGACCTTGGCATCATCCACGTGGTACTCGCTGCACAGATCTGCAGAATGCAAGAGTTGTGGAGTCACAGAGGTTTCCACTCAGACTGCAGATGAAGGCCCAGGAGGCCAGGCAGTGAGCCTGAGAGGGTGATGAGTGAATCTGAAAGAGGGAGGTAAGAGGAGGTAAGACACCAGGAGGTTGAGGACATCAGTAATGTGGAACAACTGCCAAGAAAAGCTACTGGCAGTAAGCAGAGTCAATCCAAGAGAGAGGCCATGTGGCTGCAATTGGCAATTCTGTGCAGCAGAGCTACCCAAATCTTATATTTTAAGTTCACATCTCATCACAATCTGCCCCATATGCCAGATATGGAGCTACAACATTTAATGTTTGCCCTTCTGGATTTTTGTCTTGCTTTGGTCTGTATCTTTCTACTCCTCTGTTCCTCCTTTTGGAAGAGGAATGTTTACTTTATGCCACTCTATGTTGGAAATATTTAACTTTCTTTTAGGGGCTCAAAGTCAGAAGTTTTCCTTAAGTCTCAGAGGTGACTTCAAACTTGGGACTTTTGGGTATGATGAATCAATCTGTTAATGTTTTGGCAATTCTTAAGAGATGGATCAAATAAATTTTTACACAACAGATGTGTCTTGTAGGGCCCCAGGCATAATGTTATAGTTTACATTGTCTCCCCAAACTCACGTATATTGAGTTGTAATTTTTGGAAGGTGACTTGAGCACATTGGGAGTAAACTGACCAGCAGATTAACCCAGGGGTGAGTTCATAACTGAATATGCTGTTAGGAGGTGGGGCCTGGCTGGAGGCAGGTTACTGGGAGCATGACCTAAAAGACCATATTCTTTTCCCTAGCTCTGCCCTTCCCACCCTGCTTCCTAGCTGCCAAATGGTGAGCAGTGAGGTGGGCAACTTTCTTCCATCACACCATCCATGTAGCTAAGTATCAGGTCAGCTGTCCCCGCGATGGGAGGGATGGAAGTCATCTGAGACATCTAATTCATAGCCATAATCTTGCTATAACCTCTCTAAGAATCAGAGATGAGCAGAAGAACCACCCATCTGAGCCAAGCCAACTCACAGACTCATCAGCAAAGAAAATGATGCTGCGTTACACAGTAAAAGGTAATCCAAACAACAAAGCAGGACACTAGATTAGAATTCCAAGCATTCATTTAAAGTCAAGAGTGATTTTTTTTTTCTACTTCATGATTCTGACATGTTAGGATAAACTCCTAATTTTATTTTTTATTTATTTAATTTTATTTATGCAGAACTGGGGATTGAACTGGCAAACGCAAGGGAAGCACTTATTCTAGTGAGCCATCTCCCCAGCCCCTATACTCCTATTTTTAGATTAAGTAACAAATTCAAAAGAGAAGTAATTGGATTAATATTTAGTCTTGCTGGTAAAAATTCTACTTTTCTCTATACAATAATAAAGATGTAGGCCTGTAATATTACAAAACCCAAAACAATCAAAAGACTAATATGGAAATTAATCCTTAAAGTCAATTCTAAATACCAAAGCTATAGACTCTGGGATCATACCATCAGGGGAAGGATTCCTGGTACTGAACTAATGAGCTAACTATGGACGCCTAGGACATGATATTTAACATTTCTATTTTGCATTTTATACAACAGAGAAGAAGGAGATGAAAGACTGGAGTGAGGAAAAAAGACAATACAAAAACAGATTTATCAGAGTTCCAATGGGTGAAAGGTAAATTAAAGGTTTAAATAGGGAATGATTATAATTTACTTGAAATAATACTTTTTGTGTTACTACAACATTTTTACCTATTATTTCCTATAAAATTCACAACAGCTTCTAAGGCAGATATTTTTAATCAGAGGTTGGGGATCAGACTCTCCAACAATCCAGAAAAAGAAAGCTCAGGATCCAAGAAACACAAAGCCACATACAGACACAACCATCTGTGGCCTCCAGCTTATTAACTTACATCATCTGGTGAAGCTGGTATTAGTAGGCTCCTTAGTCACCAGATCTTGGATCACACAGCTAGTTTACAACCAAACAATTACTGAGCCTGTGGGAAAATGCATGCTTCCCCTTTTCCTATAAAAACAGAGTAAGATGCATAGAGGAATGTGAATGTAGGTAAAAGGAGGATGACTGGTCTGGACAGAGCTGCTGTTCCTGGCAAAGACAGCAGTGACAGAGAGAGCTCACTTTCGAAAAGCACACCATGCTGGTTTGGGATATGGTCTGTTGTGTCAGAGTACAATGAGGAGAGGTGGTGTGGAGCTTCAAGAGCGGAGGTCAGGGACACACTAGGGATTCAGTAGCTCTCTAGGTCTTAGATTAGTGCTTGGGAGAGGCCACTATGAAAGAGCAAGGTGGGTACTTTCTCAGGTTCTCCATGATTCCCTTTGTCCACAGGATCTCTCTTCTAAGGCACACACGCTCCCACCGTGATGCCATCTGCCCCGGTATCCTCCACAGGGTGATCTAATTCTTGACTTTTAATCTCCAAACTTGTGAACCAAAAAACTCTCTTTTCTTCATAAATGACATAGCCTCAGCCTTCTGAGTAGTCGACAGATAACAGGCCAATACTACCACTGCCAAATGCATGCATCGATACTAAAGAGACAGCTGCTATACAATGCAAGTGCTGCTAATGTGTTTCCACACAGAAATTTATCAAGTAGTTTAAAAACATAGAACCCCACTGTTTTACAGCCTGTCCTGCACACCACTCTAAGCAGTGCAGCACCCCCTTCCTCATGAGTTCCTTGGAGCAGAACTAGGCTGTAGCCAAGCAGAGGATGTTGTAAAAAACCCAACTTGGCTTCTTAAGACTACTTACTGCATTTGGGGGGAATTCAGCCACTGTGCCCTTACTTAAGGGACTCCAATGCATGATGCAGGCCTTCCCTCACCAACACCTTCAAACCCAAGTGTGAAGTCCAAGTTTTACTCTATCTATTCGTTGGTGTGAGCAATAGACATTTGTGCCAACTGCAGTCACAATGCTAACTTTACAGACTGGAGCTGAGGATCCACAAATGAAGTTGGATAACTCAAAGCCCAGTAGCTAAAACATTATTTTTAGATGGTTTAGCAGTATTTGATTCTCTTATTTCATCTCTAGTTCAAAACAGTTAGAAAAATTTGCATATGGAAATTACTAAAGAGCTTTTCTGTATTGTATTTGATTATTCTTACACTAAGCTGAAAGCATCTTTAGGAAAAGTTATCAAATTAATTTGCCCCGACTCTCCATATTCATGGGAAATATACTAATACAGTGTTATAAAATACTTAAGTGGAGCTCTGTTAAGCTTGCTGCTAAGCTAATTCTTGGGGGCAGTTGGCAAGTTCTTGAGAAAACTCCTGGTAGACCAGCAGAGATACCATCTCCAATCTCAATTTCTACAACAGCACTACAATGTTGGAAAAAACCAAATCTTTTAAAATATGCCTCTCTCATCCCATCTCCATTCATGCATGCCATGCCCATCATTCCACTTTCTATACAACTGCCACATTCTACATTAAAATTTTCCATACACCACACCTCACTTAAAGCATAATCTCTGAGAAGAAACTCTGACGCACTCATCCCAGAGCTCCCGCCACGCCACTGTCTTCTACTCCATATGGCTCTATTTCTCAAGCAATGTGAGCGAAGTATTCATGTGGCTTGGTCTTTCTTTTAATGTCTAGACACCTGCACATGAATTGTGCGTATGTATGTGTGTTTGAAGAAGGTGTTTGGACACACACCAAGATTTACTAAGTGCCTATTATGTCCCAGGCGCTATGTGTTACCAAGACTACACTATTTTTTATCTTCACAAGTCTCTATTAAAGAGCCATTACCATCCTCATTCTACACATCAGGAAAGAGAAATATAGACAGGCCAATGCCTGACCAAAATCACACAGCTAGTGAATAGCAGAGCTGAAATTCAAACCCAGGACTGACCTAAGAGCCAAAGCAACAAGTACAATAAGAGTAAGTACACTCAAAGCAGACAGTGATGAGTCCCAGGTAGGTGACCTTTTTCTGTAGGGAGGGGAGTAGATTGGAGTGAGAGTAAAGAAAGGTACAGAGCTACAATGTGACAAGCATAGACGGAGGGCAATTACTACATTAAAGATTAAACCGGGCTTGCCTTGCACTCTTTCAAAGGCATGAAAATGGACCAATAAATCACATTCAGGGAGATCTATATCCTTGATAGCAAATGTTATTTCATGTACTTTTTTGATGTCACATTTGTCCTGGAAACATTCAAATATTTACTGAGAAGGAAATGATGAGAAAAGGGGAAGGGTGGGTTTATAGTATTTCTTGGAGTATTTAATTAGCTCAAACATATTGATCCACATGTAGTCTGGTTTTTCAATACATGTTAATAAATCCCGTCGCTTACGATCTTCATGATACTATAGGTGCTCTCTGGCCAGTCGCAGTCTCCATGTGTACTTCACATTCCAAGTGCCCAGCCCAATGACTGTTTCATCAGTTTTACTTCCAAATGAAATCTAAATCTCTTCTGTTTGACTGTACAAAGGGCTTTTCTTCAGAAAATGCCTTCATATACTTAAAAAGGTAAATTTAACGAATTATGCTCATTTGCAAAGAGAAAACATCTACACACAGAGTACCACAAATAAAAATACAAAGATAAATTTAACGTTTCACTAAATTACTGGACCTGCTTCTAAAGCAAAGTGTTTCTCAAATATGTTAGCAGCGAACATGAGCCACTTGTAATATGCCTGAAACTATGAAAACCTGTTTCCTTCTTTGCCTCTTGTCCTGTTTAAAAGACGACTTGTAATAGTGAGATTTCATTTTTTTAAATAACAGCATTCCACCTTACAACAAATGTTTGCCAGGGGTGTGCAGGGAGAAGGAGTAAAGGAATATAAAGATGAAGCCCACAGGACAGGAAAAAACAGCACGGTGCCCTCTGCTGATGAAAGGAGAGAAAAGAAGACAAAAAACTGACATTTCCAAACCAAGGTGCTGGAGGGAATCAACAAATTATTTTTTAAATCATCTTCGTGAAACAAAATTTTTTTGTTTTACTCTGAAAATAAGAAATTAAGTTTGGCTCTTCCCTCTGACTATAGTTCATGTTTTGGAAAACAACTAGAAATCACATCATAAAGACCTACATCAATCTCCAACTATAGACAGAATCACACTCTCTTACACATTAGAGTAGCATTATACTAAATAAAACAGGTAATACCCCACTATTATACCTGTAGGCAAAGTCATCTAATGTATCTCTTTGGCTAGATGTAGTCATATAATTTTAAGGCAAACCTGGCATAGAAAGACTGAAAACCTGAAGAGCAAAGACTGAAAACCTGTATCCTCCCTCCCCTCCCCTGCCCCCTTACTGGTATCAGGAATGGAACTCAGGACCTTTCCACTAGTCAAGCAGGTGCTGTGACAATGAGCCCCAACCCTCTGCTTTCTTATTTTCAAAAATCAAACAATATGGTAACTATTGTTCTTTTATTATCTGGTTATGAAAATTTATTTTGTTTTTGTCATAAAAGAAAAAAGCAGTACCCTAATTAGTTTCCTCCTTTATTGTCTAAAAAGAGGATGTTGGACATTACCCACTGGTTACAAGATAGCCAGGCAAAGTGCTGCAAGTTGTGACAGAGAAGTCAAAGCTGTGTGGCCATGAGTGACATAACTGTCACATGCTGAGAAATGGGGTAAGGCTTGAGGTGTTTACTTGGACACACATACACACACACACACACACACACACACACACACACAGAATTAAGCAAAGGCCTTTCCTACTGAGCTGAATCATCAGTCCTTTTTCTAATTTTGAGGCAGGGTCTCCCTAAATTATAAAGTTGCCCATGCTGGGCTCCCAACATTCAGGTAACCGAAGCATACAGAATACCAAATAACTTCAACCCAACTAAAACCGCACCAAGATATATAATACTCAAGATCCCAGAAATCCAACGCAATAATAATATATTCAAAGCTGCTAGAAAGAAGCAGATCACATTCAAAGGAAAACCCATCAGAATTACAGCCGACTTCTCTTCACAAACCATGAAGGCAAGAAGAGCATGGAGCAGAGTTTTCAAGTCCTCTATGAAAACAAATTCCAGCCTAGAATACTATACCTTGCAAAACCCTCTTTTAAGTTGGATGGAGAAGTGAAATACTTCCATGAGAAAGAACAACTAAAGAATTTCATGATGACAAAGCCATCCATACACAAGCTACTGAAAGATGTTTTAGAGAGGGACCACAATGACCAGAACTCCATGAATGAGAACAGAAAGAACCAAATAAATAGGGCAAACAATAAAACACAGGACAGAAAGTAGTAAACAAGAGCAGGTAAATATCATGACAAACATAAGTCAACACATTTCAACTATAACCATCAATGTAAATGGACTCAATTCAATTAAGAGGAATAGATGGGCACAGTGGATTAGGAAACAAAATCCAACAATATACTGTACACAAGAAAAACACAACTCAAAAAGACATTTATAGGCTCAAAGTCAAAGGATGGAAAACAATACTATATGCCCCAGCATCTCAGAAAAAAATCAGAAGGAGCAATTCTGTTCTCAAAGACAGTCTCAACTTCAAACCAAAAAGGATCAAACAAGACAAAGGCCACTACATATTGATCAGGGGAAAAATTCAAGAGAAAGAGGTAACACTCATAAATATCTATGCACTAAACGCAGGAGCACCCAACTATGTAAGACAAATCAAATATCCAAGACCACAATCTTAACAGAAGACCCTTAACACCCCCTTATCTCAAAAAGATAGGTCAACCGGACAAAAAAATAGCAAAGAAATAGCAGAACTGAACCAGAGCTTGGAACAAATGGACCTGGTGGACATATACAGAGTGTTCCACGCAATCATAGCTGAATATACATTTTTTTTTGGCTGCACATGGGTAATTTTCTAAAATAGACCACAAACTGGTCCCTAGGTCATGCATATGACCTAGTATATAGTCTAGTATATATGACCTAGTATATAGTCCTAGTATATAGTATATGCAAGAAAACAGAAATTATCCCATGCGTATTATCCAACAGTAGTGCAATGAAAGTGGAAATAAACGACAAAAGAAACCAGAAAAACGTGCTAAATAAATGGAAATTGAACAACACCCTACTCAGCAATCAATGGGTCAGATGAAATTAAACAAGAAATTCAACAATATCTACAATTCAATGACAATTCAACCACAAATTATTGGAATTTATGGGATGCGATCAAAGTAGTTCTTAGAGGGAAAATCATAGCTGTGAACTCATACATTAGGAAAACAGAACAGGAACAAATAAACCCCTAATATTGCACCTCCGACATCTAGAAAAAGAAGAGCAAACAAAACCAAGAGCGCAAAGACGGGAAGAAATCATAAAGATTAGAGCAGAAATTAATTCAAGTGAGATGAAGAAAACAGTTCAAAGATTCCACAAATCAAAAAGCTGGTTCTTTGAAAGACTTAAAAAAAAAAAAATCAATAAGCCCCTAGCTAACCACATCAAAAAGAGAAAAGAAAAAATTCAAATACAAGCAATAAAGAATGAAAAGGGTGAAATCACCACAGATCCAGTGAAAATTCAGAAGACTATCAATAGCTACTTTGAGAATCTTTATACTCACACAATAGAAGACAGAAGAAATGGACAGATTCCTAGAAAGGTACAAATTACCAAAACCGAATCAAGAAGTTATAACAACTCTCAATAATCCTGTAACAGCCAACGAAATACGAAACATAATAAAAAGCCTGCCAACAAAGAAAAGTCAAGGTCCTGATGGATTCACAGCTGAATTCTATAAGAAATTTACAGAAAATATAATCCCTACACTCCACAAACTCTTCAATGAAATTGAAAAGAAAGCAGTCCTTCCAAAATCATTTCTGGAGGAAAGTATTATACTTATTCCAAAACCAGGGAAAGACACAATTAAAAAAGAGAACTACAGGCCAATCTCCCTCATGAACACAGATGCAAAAATCCTCAATAAAATCCAAGCAAATACAATACAGCCAATCATCAAGAAGATTATACACCATGACCAGGAAGGATTCATCCCAGGAATGCAAGGATGGTTTAATTCTTGAAAATCTATAACTGTAATACACTATATCAATAGACTGAAACCTAAAAACCACATGATCATTTCAATTGACGCAGAAAAAGCTTTTGACAAAGTCCAACAATCATTCACATTCAAAACCCTACAGAAATTGGAATAGATGGCCTCTACCTCAATTTGCTAAAAGCCATCTATGACAACTCAACTGCTAACATAATTCTAAATGGGGAAAAACT
The DNA here is from genome assembly GCA_004027165.1 of Ctenomys sociabilis. Lineage (NCBI taxonomy): Eukaryota > Metazoa > Chordata > Mammalia > Rodentia > Ctenomyidae > Ctenomys > Ctenomys sociabilis. Next base: position 19,618 of record PVKA01008380.1, read on the forward strand.
GAAATCTTTTACTCTTAGATCTGGTACAAGACAAGGATGTCCTCTATCACTCCTATTCAATACAGTTTTGGAACCATTAACAACAGCCATTAGAAAAGAGGGTGAAATAAAAGGAATAGAAGTTAAATTATCACTATTTGCAGATGACATGATACTTCAGATGGGAGACCCAAAAAACTCCACCAAGAAGTTACTAGAATTGATACACAGATTTGTTAGCAAAGCTAGATACAAAGTCAATGCTCAAAAGTCAATAGCATTCCTCTACACAGATAACAAACACAGAGAGGGAAACTACAGAAATAATACCCTTTACAATAGCACCATGGAAAATGAAATATCTTGGAATTCACTTAAGCAAGGAAGTCAAAGATCTTTTCACAGAAAATTACAGTACCTTCAGAAAAGAGATCATAGAGGATTTCAGAAAATGGAAAGATAATTCCTGCTCCTGGATAGGAAGAACCAACATCGTGAAGATGGCCATACTCCCAAAATTGTTGTACAGATTTTAAGGCAATCCCTATCAAACTGCTACTAACATACTTCCCAGACATAGAGAAATTGTTCCTAAAATTTATTTGGAACCAGAAACAACCTACAATAGCAAAGGCAATCCTGGCCAACAAAGACAAGGAAGGAGGCATCACAATTACTGACTTGAAATTATACTACAAAGCCACTGTGAAGAAACATAAAGTACATGTGTTGGCATATAAGTCTTGCTCTATCTAGGTCTTAACCATCCAGCCGAAAAGTATAAAAATGAAGTATACATCGCGGGGCCATAATATTAAGTTGAGCTGTAAATGACTATGGTCAACAACTTCTTTGGATAACTCACTATTGTTGTGGATGCTGGACTGTGTTGGATTGTGTTGTCAAGTTCAAGCACCTAAGTTAGCTGAATGACAATGGAATGCCCATTTTTGACAGGTGCAGACAAAGGAAGGGGTATAGAAAGGAAGAATCATGATGTGTGTGTACAGACAGTACAGTTGGGATAGAAGCCATGCTTCTAGATAATTCTATGAGAGGCAAGATTTGCACTAATGGTAGTTGGACAGGATATTATGTCAGCTTCTAGTACTATGGACAACCACTAGGAAAATAACGAAGTGGAAAGTATTAACTATTGAATCTTTGTTGTTAATTCAGGTATAAAAAATAAGATACGCAAAGAGCTACACTCTATTTACTGATAAGAGACATGCGGTATAATAATGTCTGTAAGTATAATATCATGTATGCACCTTCTTTCTATGATACCAAAACATCATGAAAACAGTTTGCAATGTATTAATCTATTAAATCCATCTTGTCAAGGTATCTTAAAACTATCTCATTGATATTTGTACTTCAATAAAACAAAAATAAAAATAAAAAAACAAAGCCACTGTGATAAAATCAGCATGGTATTGGCAACAAAAGAGACCTGAGGATCAATGAAATAGACTAGAAGATGCAGAGGCCTCTACGAACACATACAACCACCTGATTTTTGACAAAGGGGCCAAACACATTTACTGGAATAAAGCCTCTTTATACCAAGTGGTGCTGGAAAACCTGGCTTTCTACATGCTGAAAACTAAAACTTGACCCAGCTCTATCACCATACACTAAGCTAAAGTAAAAATGATTAATGATGTAAACATTAAAACAGAAACAGTCTCCTGAAAGAGAAAGTAGGAGGAATTTTGAAGACATAGGGTAGGTAAAGAGTTTATGAACAAACATATATTTGCACAGGAAACACTTGAAAGAATTAGCATCTGGGATCAACTCTTCTTGAGGAGCTTCTGCACGTCAAAAGAAATTGTCAACAAAGTGAAAAGACAACCCACAAATTTCAAAAAAAAATCGTAACTAATAAGCACTCAGTCAAAGATCTGCTCTCTAGAATTTATAAAGAACTAAAAATATATAAAGATATATTTGGGCCCTCACATTTAAAGACCCAATCCAGAAATGGGCATCCAGATGAATACATACTTCTCAGAGGATGAAATTAAAGAAGCGAATAAATATATGAAAAACTGCTCCACATCGCTAACCATCCATGAAATGCAAATAAAAACAACACTGAGATACCATCTCACTCCCAAAAGAATGGCTATCATAAGGAAATCAACCAACAACAAATGTTGGAGGGGATGTGGGGAAAAGGGAACACTTCTCCACTGTTGGTGGGCATGTAGACTGGTGCAGCCATTGTGGAGATCAGTGTGGATACTCTTCACAAAAGCAGGAATGGAAGTCCCATTCAAGCCAGATATCCCCCTACTGGGAATTTTCCAGAGGATCTGAAAACGTCACATCATAGTGATATATGTGTACTGATGTTTATAGCAACACAATCTGTGATAGCAAAATCTTGGAAAAAACCAAGATGTCCACCACATGAGGAATGGTTGAAAGAGATGTGGTATTTCTATACAATGGAGTATCACTCAGCTATAAAGAATAAGCTTGAAGCATTTATATTGAAGTGGATGCCACTTGAACATATACTCATAAGTGAAATAAACCAGACACACATGTGCAAATATCATATAGTCTCCCTAGTATAAGAAGTCAAAAGAAGAAATATAAATAGAAATGCACAACAACAACTAAAAATAATTGAGTCAGACAGGGCAAAGTGAATGGCATACGCTGCCGGGTACTAATCAGCCTTTCTTCTGGATGGTTAACAACCTGAGTTCACAGATCAAAAATTGGAGAAAAAGAAAGGCTGCAAGGTCAGCCAACATTTTGGCCATAACCCTTCAAGGTCAGCAAAGACTCAGGACATAGGTGAACCTGTACTGTAACATCATGAAACTCAGTTGTGTCTCAAATTTTCTGAACAAGGAGATTATGGAGCCACAGAGGAAAGAGATTGAAGTTCTAGTATGCCTGGGGAGAGTCACATGGAGAGAAAACTTTCTCTCAGGCTCTCACAAAAAAGCAAACTGGTCAAGCATTGGCCATGACTTATCCACATGGATGACACAGCCAAAGGATCTACAGAGTAAGGTACAGAATTATAAGATAAACCCTGAGGGGACTTCACTGACCTCATCAGAAACAAAAACTACATGTTTTGGTATATAGATCTTGCTCTATCTCGGTCTTAACCATCCAGCAGAAAAGTATAAAAATGAGGTATATAACACAGGGCCATAATAATAAGTTACGCTGTAAATGGCTACAGTCAGCAACTTCTTCAGATAACTCACTATTATTGTGGAATGCTGGACTGTGCTGGATTGTGTCACTGAGTTCAGGCACCTAAATTGGTTTAATGACAATGGAGTGCTTATCTTTGACAGGTCTAGACAAAAAAAGGGTTATACAAAGGAAGAATCATGATGTGTGTGTATAAACAGTACAGTTAGGATAAATATGCCATACTTCTGCATAATTCTATGAGAAGCAAGATTTGCACTAATAGTGGTTGGACAAGATATTATGTTGGCTTCTAGTACTTTCTAGTACTCAACCACTAGGAAAATAACAAGGTAGAAAGTATTAATTATTGAATCTGTGATATAATTCAGGTATAAAAAATAAGGAAACAGCTATACTCTCTTAATTTACTGATAAGAGACATCTGCTATAATATCTGTATGTATAATATCATGTATGCATCTTGTATGATAGCAAAACATTATGAACAGTTTGCACTGTATTAATTGTTGAATCTGTTTGATTTGAAACTGTCTCATTGCTATTTGTTCTTCAATAAAATAAAATAAGTAAAGTTTGACATTTTGGTCTCAAGAAAAAACCACTAAGACATTTCCTATTGTAACAGTGAAGACCATTTCAGAAAACCTCTGTCCTTCCTTCCCATTCTACTCCAAGGAATGCCAGAGACATTCAGAAAAGTGATCTTTTCTGAGCAGCAATGGATCTTTCTCCACCGCCACCTTCTGTCTCATGCCGAAAAGCCACTGTGTATACCCACAGCCAGCCTGCCTGCCACCTCACTACAATCTCTAGTCTCTGCAGCTCAGTCACTTTATCAGCAGAAGGGAGGTGAACAGCAGCTACCTGCCAGGCTTACGGGAAGACTGCACTGGAGGACATAGACCCCAAGCACACAATGCACTTTGTCTGGAGAAGAAAGGCCCCCAGAAGTTTTGCTCTGCAGACATTGTGTGAAGAGGGTTTTCCAGGAAGCTTTGGAGCAATGGGTCAGGCACCCCAGGAGGAGAAAGAGCACACCAGTTAGGAGCTCAGCCAGGGAATAAGTTCAGGGGAGCTTTGGACCTATGTTCACTGCTCCTGTGCTACAAAGGCAGTGAAACTAAGACCCATGCAAAACAAAACCAAAAACCTCTCTCCTCCAAAATATAAAATCCTCTCACTACCTCAAAAGCCCCTTGATAGAATTCTCAATTCTGTGGCTCCTAAAGAGCCTCACAGCTGCTGTGCCCCTGTGTGCTATGTAATAGAGAAAAATGATCCAACCCAAAGTGTAGTTACAGCCAACGTTACTTATTGAGTATTAAAACTTCAGGTCTGTGTCATCTCGTGCATGTTTGGTTTCATTTAAGCTTATTTTTCAAAGCCTTAGTAGATACTGATTGCTACTGTCCGACTGCCGAAGCATCTTTTCTCTTTAACTCGATGGGAGATGAGAGACTAGACTTGGAACTGTGCCCCAGAGTTCATCTTTGAAAGAATTGTCCTGACTTTTTAACAGAAACAAGGCAATCTGATGGCACTCTTCCACACTATCAGGATGGCAGGAGGCCAGATGTAGAGGGCACATGCTGAACTCATCACCTTCAAACACAGACGTGACAACAGAAAGCTTTGGTTCTCACAGATAAACAGGAAGACTGCTGTAGTACTTTGTAAAAATGTGAGAAAAATACTCAAGATGAACTCCTCCAAAATTATGTGACACTAAATAAAACAGAGGAACCTCCCACACAAACCGATTTAATTTCATTTACTAATCAATGAATAAAAGTTTACTAACTTCTTGATGAAGGAAAGAACATTTAAATCTGAGGCAAAATAATTTGGATCCTGATGATCTCAATACTATGTGCCTTCCCAACAGCCCCCAAGTATCCTTTCAAATATCTAACTTCATTAAAACCAGACAGACATCCCCTCCTTCATGCAAAGACCTCTTAAAGCAGCTACCAACTTACATAATTTGGGAAGAGCTGAAACTCTGTTTAGTTGTTCCCTTGATCACTGCTCAGCAGTCGCTCAGTGCTGTATTCCCTTGCACTGGACGCTTATTTCAAATTATTGTCAGCCATACACACGAAACTCCTTTTCCAAAGAGCTTCAGTCTGTATCCCTGCCTTTCCCTCAAATTATATCTCAGGGAACCATATTAAGTCCTCACATTAAGTAAGTGAATGCCTCCCTATCTCTTGGCATTCCCTCTTTTGCCCATCCTGAAAGCCTGGCAGGAAGTCAAGTGTCACTGGTTTTGTTCTGCACCATCCCAGTCTGGAGATAACGTAAGAAACTCCTGAAATTAGCTAACTTAATAATTTCACCCATGATTATACATTATGAGACCGGGCTGCTGACCCTTGCTTATGGGGCTCACTGGCAAGTGACCTAACCTTTCTCAGCCATCATTCCTCCCACTTGCAAATGCAAAGGCAGAAGTGGCCTCAAAAGTGTCTTTCAAGGTTTAAAATTTTGCTTCCACGGTATAAACAAGCAGTGAGCCCTGAATTTTAGAGAATATGGAATGGCAAATAAAATCAAACAGCACACCAAGCACAGTCTTGGGCCTCTGGATTCAAATCTTGTATCTTCCCAGGAACTAATTTATCCAAGCAGCAATTTCTAACACCATCACTAGCTGCATATTAGATGATTTATGAAATAGCTGCATGGGCTTATAAAGTTTGCTTTTTCCAAAACAGATTCGGCTTCCATTTTTCAAGCAAGTTACAAAAACAGGGTTAAGGTTAAATCAATTTCTCAACATCTCAGACTTTCAAGTGCTAACAGTTCACTGTGAATTTCTACAACGGTTATTGAGACACAGAATTTTCCCAGACTTATTTGCCATTCAATCTTTTCTCTCAATGCAAGTCCTGCAGATCCAGTGTTCCCAGGAATATACTCAGAGATTTCAGTGCCAACCAATTAGTGTTCCACTCAGGACAGAAATGAATGGACTTCGAAGGGTCACTCGGGCACACCAGAAGGAGCCTTGGCTGCAGATCAAGATCCCCATCTCCACCCCAGATCCTGTTGCCAGCACTTTGTTTGCGCTCCCCAGACCCGCTGGGCTCCACCTGCCCTCCTCGCATCAGCTGCCAGCCTCCTCCACTCCAGCCTCCAGCCCTGGCAGCACAGCAACGGCCCCGCCGGTCTCTGTTCACAGCCCATGCCTACATGTCACAAAATGCTGCCTGCCCAGGCTGTTTGCATGTGACAACCCAAACAATTCACTCCACAACCATCTGAATGTCCACATTGTCACGTAGTAGATACAGTGAAGGTTTTAGAGCTAGAGCTTAAGTGAAATTCTAAAAACTTTCAGGTTTTCTTGAAATTTTCTTTGATGTAGGTACAAAGAACATAAGCCAGAATGATTTCTCTTCTGACTATAGCTTCCTCTGAAATGTCACATAATTGGCAAATTACAATTGTAAAATAAGAGAACACAGATTTCTTTGAAATTAAAAACAAAGTTTTTTCTGATAAATATTACTGACACACAGCTAGCATGTTTGTCACTTTCTAAAACCCACAAATGAATTTCTCTGAAAAACCCAATGTTTTTTTTTTTTTTTTTTCAATCCACAAAACTGGAACTTTGCCAAAATGTGCATGCTACAGAACCATGGGCCTGAGGCAGTCTTCAGACTTCACAGTAACTTCTACAGCATGGGCAAAGCTGCTGAAGATGTGAAATCAAAAAGATTCGGCTTGGATGCAAAGACTGGCTGTGCCTCAGAGGATGAGAGCAAGTTACTGTTCTTTAACTTCAGTCTCCTCCTCCATTATTAAAAATGAGCATGCCTTGTTCAAAGGATCGTAAGCGTTTCAAGTAGGATAAAGCTCAACCTGCCTACCAGACTGAAACCTACATTAGTTAGAACTGGGTTTGGTTGAGAGGGGCAGGAAACCCCAAGTACCATAACCTTTGAGGAGATCCCTCTTCTTCATCAGGCACAAGCCTGGAGAGGCTCGCAGGGCACTCACTCCATGTGCTCTGTTGCTCTGCCACAGAGCTGCCTGCTCCACGGTGCATGATGGTGGCAGAACGGGAAAGGGAAAAGAAGAGCAAAGCAGAGACACACACTGTCCTTGAAGCAAAGTCCCTCGAAGGACGACATGCAAGCATACCTTCCACTGACCAGAACACAGTCACGTGGCCAAGAGTTGGCTGGGTGCTTCAGTTGTGTGGCGGGGACTGGGGACAGCCAGCAGACTGGGCCACAGAACCCAGCAGCAGCTCACTTCCTAAGTGAAATGGTTTCATCTTTCAAGTAGCATCAACACTTAGTTAGGTCTGGATGGCTGGATTTCTGCGAGATTCGGTATCTTGGAGACTTGGCCCTGCCCCATGCTCCTTTACAGCACATGCAGGCCAGGACATAAATAGTTTCCTTTCCCCTTCATTTTCTTTCTCAAAAGAAGTTCAGATCCTAGCGTTAGAAGAAAACACTGCTGGGTATGGTGGCACACACCTGTAATCCTGGCACTCAGGAGGGTCACTGGAATTCTAGGCCAGCCTGGGCTATACATAGTGAGTTCAAGGCCAACCTACACTATAGTATGAGATCCTGTCTCAAAACAAAACAACAACAAAAAGAAAAAAAATAATTTTGCTAAATCACAAGGTTGGGTTTTCCAAAGTAAACACTTCACTTTTAGGTCATGAGCACTCCTTTGTGGTGCTGTGGTCTCTGGGGACAGGGCGGTCTCTTGTCCCTGGCTGTCTATGCTCCATGCTACTAGCCTTCCCTGCTCTTCCCTACTAGCAGCAGCTGGGAGGCAAGGATGGGCGAGGGGAAGGGGACCACAGCAGCTGAGCACAGCAGCGGAGCACAGCAACCTGCGCGTGGGCGGTACTGAGTAAGCAGATGCCTATCACCATTCAACTTAAATTCAATTAGCACCAGTATTCATTTTCTTCAAAGACAAGCTGAAGCAGGGTGCCCCGGACCTAGAACAAATTCTTGTCAACCTCATCTTTCTCTCTAATTATTTCCAAGAGTTTAAATCAGCATTTCCCAAGCTCTGTTCCAAAGTGGTTAAGAATGGTTACATGAAAAAAAAAGGAAAAAAATTCCTAGACCACATTTTTCTTCTAAACTGCATGGAGTTACAGAAAAATCAGCTTTATGTAGTTTTAACTGCTGCACAAAAACTGACCTGTAAGCAAAGGCGTGCCAGCCCCACCCTAGAGGCTCAGGAGGGCTTCTGTGATGGCCGAGTGAAGCCCGTCCGCTTTTATTTCATTGTCCAACTCTTTCAGTCCTAAAAACACTTCTTATTTATTCTGTATCCTGCCACTTTAAGAATGGCCTTATTTCGTCATTATTTTGTATTTATTTAACTCAATAAAACAAGCAACTATTAAAAAGGGTTGCAAATAAAAAGGGGTACACGGTGAAAAATCTCTTTACCTATCTCCCTGTTCTACAGCTTTCCTTCCCAGATGAACTCTATTCTTACAGCTTCCTATAAATCCTTCCAGGTTATATTTCCTAACATAAATAATGACAAAAATACATCCTATCTAATACTTTTGTCCACACACTTTCTAAACAGTGAACTTGTTGTTGTATCAGTGCTACTAATGCATCAATGTGCATCACCAGCTCTGACTACAAGTACTACCTGTCCCTGAAAGGTGACTGGTACCTTTTCTCACAGTTAAATTTACATGGAATGCTAATTCTCAACAGATCATCAGTGCACTTGCTTCTTAAAGGAAAGCACCAGAAACCTAAGAGGGAAAAGCATGAGAATGCAAGTTTTCTGCCACTCCCAACTCAAAGTGTGTCCTCTGGGAGACTTGTCACTCCCCAGCTCTCATCTGTAGAAAAGTCACCACTTCTTATGAGCTAAAAAGTGCCTAGAGCAGCCCTGCCCAACAGCGTCTTCTGCAGCCACTGAAATGTTCCCATCCATCCGTCTGTCCACACTGTAGACCTCAGCTACATGTGGCTAAGGACCACATGAAATCCAGCAGCCAATCAAGTTTAACTTATATATAAACAGCAACACATACCTACTGAGTACTAATAGAGAGGAAAAAAGGTAACAACCTGCTACAAAACAGAAGTATCAGGAATGGCATGTGAGTGCGTAGTACAAGCAGAGTGGATTAAGCCACGCGCATCATCTGACTCATCTCCCTAACCATATCCAGGGCTGAGGGGACTAGTTCCAAAAATAACTAGTTTACTAAAAGTTGGAGTGCACATTAAGATTTGCTTGCAGTTATCTCTAAAATCTGAAATTAAACACTTTAAATTTACCAAAATTCTGTGTTTCGCTATGCACTGTTTGAATTCTTTCCTGGCATGACGTTGCTTGTAGATCACACTAAATTAACAGTTTCCCTGTTAGGTGAAAAAAACAAACTGCAGAGCAGTATGTACAAAGTTATGCCAACTGTGTGTGTGTGTGTGTGTGTGTGTGTGTGTGTACATACATGAACAGGACCCATCCATCCTCACATTGTTCGGCAGAACAGTGACAATGAAAACAGTCTAGTCTGTGCAATCCACATGGCAATGCTAACTACTTGGAACTTGAAATACAGATAATATAACTGCAAACTTTTAGGTTTGGTTTTATTTAATTTTAGCTAATATAAATTTAAATAGCCCCAAGTAGCTAATGACTATCTTATTGAAGGCACAGGTCTACAAGGAAAAAAGCCCTGGTGGTGAAATTATTGTAGAGGGAGAACAAATGGAGAGAGGAAAATTAATTTTAACTGTTTTATTTATTTATGTATTTATTTATTTATGTATTTATTTATTTGGTGGCTGGCTCAGCCCACCTCGGGGCAGGGCTGGTATGGTAGTCCCTACACGTTTGCCTAAGCAGGTGCATTAGGCCTCTGAGCTATCTCGCTGGCCCAACTTTTACATCTCTGTAATGTCTAGATTGAGTTAGTTTTCTACAGCCCATGTACATGTAGTATACTAAACAAACACTGAAGGGTAGTGTCTGTATGGACTGCTACAACAGAGGACCATAGATGAGGTGGCTTACATGATGATACTGATTTCTCACAGCTCTAGAGGCTGAAAAATGCTGTCACTAGCAGACTTGGTACCTGGTGAGGGCTTCTGTCCCTGGCTTTAGGTCCTTCATGGGGAATACACAGCGAAGAGCACTCTGTCTATCCTCTGCTTCTAAGGATAATAATCCCAATACAGGGATCCCACCCATAAGTCCTCATAGAAATCTATCTACTACCTAAAGACCCAAGCTGCAAACATCACCACACTGAGAATCTTTAAGTCTTCAATATATGAATTTGGGTGCAGGAGATCACAAACATTCAGTTTACAACAAAGAGGAAGGGGAAAATGAAATTCCTTTGGTTTCTGTGTTTTCTTTTTTTCCATTCTCCCTTGCTAAGTTCTGAAGAAACGTCATTAAGGCTTCTGAAACCTGGTTCCTGAACAGTTGGGACAAGGGTGTTCCCAACTGAGCAGAGAAATAGTCAAGTCTGCAGGCCTTAAAACACAACACATTCCAGTCTGAAAGAATGAATTAATGGCTCAGTATTCTCACATCTTCACATTTCATGAGGCCCCCAGGAAAGGAACAGAGGTGCCAGAATTACAACCAATAAAGCTGGAGATACAGCTACACTGCTTGACACAATTATGTTGCACTGAGCAGAATGACCTCCACAAAGGGGCCCCAAATCTCCCTGCCAGTTACCTCAATAAAGCAGCTCCTCTCAGCTATTTTGGTGGGAAATCAAAAGTACCTTTCTTCCAGGAGAATAGGCTGTGTTCAACCTAACTTCTCACAAATTCAGAGTTTGGACTTCCTGGGTTGTCCCACAAGTCTCAAGGTGTCCGGCTCTCTGCCACTCCCAAACTCAAGCTGGGTCCTCTGGGGCACTTGTCACTCTCCAGCTCTCATCTAGAGAAAAGTCACCACTTTTCATGAGCTGAAAAAGCACCTAGAGCAGCCCTGCCCAACAGAGTCTTCTGCAGCCCCTGAAATGTGGGAGCTGGCCTTCCTAAACAGCACCTATAAAAAGTTGTTACGTTAAATCCTGACTTCCTGGTACTCAGCAGCATGTGTGATTTACCCTCTACCAAAGCTGCTATCTTGTCACCCATAAAAAAAGATGAAAATAGTTATCAGGAACTGAAGGGAGGTAGAAATAGGATGAGTGCTTAATGGGTACAGTTTTACTTGGGAAATGATATAATTTTCTTGGAATTTACATAGAGGTGAGAGCTATAGAACATTATGAATATACAAAAATGCCATTTAATTATCCATTTCAAAACATTAGTTTTATGTTATGTGGATTTCAACTAGAAATTTCATTAAAGATTAAGAGAAGAAGAAGGGAACATTCTAACACTCAAATATAGGACCCCTGAGGGCCACGGTACACTGGCCCTGCACACCTCTCTGTGGAATGACACCCTGATAGATGCCCTCCTCCTGCTCCTTCTGTAAGATTTGTGAGATTTCCTTTTCCTAACAAAGCCTTGTGAAGTTTGTCCTATATCAAAGAAACATGAGGGAACCCATGCACAAAACCCTTGCAACACTGCCTTTCCAGTTCTGCCATGTGCAGTTACTATTTGTATTTCTTCATCTTTCTGTTCTTCCCTACCCACCTCCAGAGAATGCTCACTTAGCCTTCTAATATAGTTTAGCATTGTGAGGAGACACCACGATCCTTTTCCACAGCACCAAGAGAATTTCTCAGGAAATTGCATCTTCGATTACCTTGGCTTCCACCTATGGTTGGTGGAAGCTATCTGGACAAACAGCACAATCATGATTAAGCCAATAAAAATAAGAACCTATCACTGAACTAACCTGACAAGCACTTGGACTAGATGAGTTACAGTAGTTGATTTCTTTAACGTATCAGCCCATCATACAGTATCCATGGTGGGAAATTGAAAGCTAAGAGATAAAAATAGAGGGACAAACTTCCCACAGCTTTCCCCACCCCATCTGACCCTTCCACTCTAGCCTCTTGAACTTACTCTAGAATCTCCCTATCAAATCCTTTTTTAATGAAAAATCTGCCAACACCTCCTCCTAGGGACCTTGTTCATCTCCTTTTGCTTACATGCTTGGTCTAGAAATACTAAAATCATCATTGGTTCTTTCTCTCATGCCTGGACCAGCTCTATCTTCAATGTTCCCAACCCCAACCACTTTACCAAGCTTGCAACTGCTACTGTTGGGCTTACGCCGCTACCAGCCTTCACCTGGACTGCACAATGCTTCTACCCACTGCCACCATTTTGCAGTATCCAGTGATCTTAGAAAATTAAAAGTCTTAATATGTTTTCTCCTCTTCAAAAATGTCCCTATTACCACTTCCGAACCAATCTACACTGCTTACCAGGCCTTCCATAGACTCGATGCTGGGCACTTCTCCACATGCATTTCTGAACACTCTTCCTGGATGCTAGAGCTAAAAGAGCTATTCCCAGCACCTTCTCACCATCAAGCACAATATGATCTGAGTATCTTCCCAAAATTTACACTGAAATTTAGCCCCCATTTGCAGTATTAAGAGATGAGACCAGAGAGGTCATTAAGAGGTGATAAATCCACACCTGCCTGGATTAATAGAGCAATGGGTTGAGAGCTGCCTCAGGAATGGCTGTGTTGTAAAAGCCAGCTATCTTCCACCTCTTACAGTAGGTGCCCCTGCCAGGGGGATACACTGTGCCTCCCTAGGACTCTAGTCTCCACTACCCACTCCTCACTCCTACACTAAAACAAAAAGCTCTACGTGGTCACAGACATTTTGTGCTTACTATGCCCAATGCACGCAGAGCACAAGTGATAGGTAGTAATGCCAAAGGAGGAATAAATTGATAAACCTCACAGAATGGTCTCTCCAAATCATCTGCAAACTGCTTGGTAAAGAGTAAACCAACAGATTCAAAAGAGATGAATTAGAGAATTCAATTGTTAAGGTCAGAATGTAAGCAACAGAGGCTGTCCTACCAGAACTGCAGTCAAGGCTGCATCCGTGTCACCAGGCCCAGGAGGTGAGCAACTCTGTTCACTCACCAAGACAGGGTACTGGCTTCCAGCTGCCCGCAGCAGATGGAGCTGGACTGCACTGTTATCTCTGATGATCTGAGAAGCAGCTCCAATGTGCCTTCAGTGATAGATAAGCCTCTCCCCCATCCTTCATCTGAAAAGCGCTTGAAAATTTAACCCTGTTCTAATAGGTATGTCTGAAACTGGCCTTTAAGAAGGTAACTTAGGAAAATAAAATATTTTGATAGAAACATGTTCCATGTTTATAAGACCTAAGACATGTGACATTAGTGTAATTTTTAGGCATTCCAAAGAATCTGAAGTCTAAGTAATCCTAATCAGTGCAGAAACAAGAATACTGCAAAACAAGACTTTCAGCTAGTCCGCTCTCCAACATCTCACTGTGTGTTAAGGCTGATGTTTAATACACAATCTATCTTTAGACCTGGAGTCTGCTCACCATCAGCATATGGGAGAGCAAAACTGCTAACAGTTACAAGCACGGTGTGCAGCCTCACCAAACCCGCTCTGGCACTGGGTGTTTAAGCAACTCTGAGCGCTTCTCGGAGCCTTCGTTTCTTCCTCCGTCAAATGAGAACACTATCAGCAACCCCGCAGGGCTTTAAAAAGGATCCTAAGAAACTTGTAAATAAAATGCTCAATAGACTTTAGTGGTCACTATTTCATTAGATTACTCATCTAATCTCTTGTACTTGCCAGAAGGGCAGCACTGGGTCGTCCTCATCTCTGCATCCCAAGTGTTCACCTCTGGAGCCAGATGACCCATCAGTGAATTCCATCCCCTCCATATGGCGTGTGTACAGGAGCCAACTCGAGAGCTGAGTCAGAAGATCGGGAGAGGGAAAACAGGCAGAGGGGTGCAGCAGGATAAGCAGAGGCAAGGCGGGAGGGCAGCTCCTGACAGGAGCCCAGGCAGTGTTGGCAGCAATGCTCTGGCAGGAGCCAGGTCAGATCTGAGGTTCATTTGGCAGAAAAGAGTCCCCAACTGCTGCCCCACTAATCACAGAGACACAGTTAAACCACACTGAGGACACTGCTTTTAATACACACTAACAGTAAAGCTCATCTATCTGGGAAATTCCCGCTCAATTCTAATCTGAAAGCTGCTGATCAAACTTTCCATCGAGTGTTTGCAGAGTGTGCCTCAGGGGACTGTTTCTGCAGGGTGCAGAGCAAAGTGGCCACCAAGGGGCATAGCTAACCGATACAGCCTGACACTGTGTCTAGCTAAGGCCTATAGAGAATTTCTGGGGCCCATGCAGCATACAAGCACTTTACACACATGCTGCATGGAAAAGCATGCTGCCTGCCACCTGGTAGAAAATCCTATTTAAAAAAAAAAAGGAACTCAAAGTTGTAACTGGGAACATGAGCACACACTTGCAACCCCAGACACATGGAAGACTGAGGGAAGAGGGTCATAAGCTCGAGGCTAGCCAGGCCAACTTAGCCACACTCTTCCTCAAATAAATAAATAAATAAAATATAAAAATATTAGGAGAGTAGCTCAGTGGCTGGGTGCTTGTACCGCATAAGTGAGGCCCTGGGATCCATCCCAAGCACGGTGAAAATAAACACACAAAGATTAAAAACAAAGACAAAAAAATTCCACACAAAATTGTTTTCTGATGCTTAACAGGCAGGCATCTGACTCACTGTTCGGTAGGGATGAAATCAACAAAGACTAGGGAGGTCGGCCTAAGATTGCCTACGTCAAGAACAGGAGAGATGCTGTGGCACATGGAGCAGATGGTCCTACTGCAGGGCCAGTGAACAGAGGGGAGACACCCAGGGCGTCTCTTCACCAGCACGCACGAGAGTGGGAAAAAACAGGCCACTAGATAAGGATGAACAGGGCCAGGGACTCAGGGACATGAAAGGCCATGTTCAGTTTGGGGGCATAGTATCAGAAGTACAGACCACCTGTGTGGCAGGCTCTCTTGGCTCTCTGAAGTGTGAAAGAGTGGAAGAGAGTAAAGAAGCAGATGTTCTGAGGGCATGGACTGGGCTTGTTCAGTCACTCTGAAACAGCGACAGCCACCCAGAGTAACAGGGTGAAACCTCACACAGTACCCAAGCAGCCCCCAAGTCAATGCTAACAGCTATTAGTCTTCAACACTGCTAGCAGCCCAGGTGCCTACCAAAGGCTAACACTGTCAGAAATGGAGCACTTGGCAAGCGAGTGATTTAAAAATCTGAACCAGGAAGTATAAACTGGCTGAGAAGGGAAACAAAGAAATAAATAATAGATCAGATCTATCATCAAAGATAGGTAGAACATAAAGGATGGGATGTAAGGAGAGGAGGAGAAGGCAGAGGGGAAGAAGGAAAAGGAGAAAGAAGAAGAGGAGAAGGGAGAGGAGGAAGAAGAGGAGAGGAGAAAGAGGAATAAGGAAGCCCTTAGAATAATGCCTGACAATACTAAGTGCTATTGAAGTGTTTACTGTTGCTATCACATTTGCTTTATTTGTTAGCGCCTTCACCATAGGACAGATAAATCAATCTATGTTCCTCCAGCCTTGTGCAATGACTGGCAAACAGGCAACGTTCCATGATATAAGTCAAGATGGGTCAATTTTTATTTTACAAAAAAGCAAAAGTCATTAAAAATAATAAGCTGAAGCATCACCTTATTTATAACCCTTACTTATAGTTTGTTTGTAAAAATAATGGAGTTCAGAAGGCATAATTTGATGTTTCAAACAGGTAATTTATATCCAAGAATTAGATAATTTTCACTTCTGCTACAAAAGGGGGAGAGTGCAGAGCTCTACATAGGAGAGAGTGCTGGGAAAACTTTATCCTCAGACCTGGCATCTTTGGAAGAGACAAAAAGCAAAAATCACAAAGCTCACGTACTTAATCTTCCATCTTTCTACAACAGGAATGTCTCAAAGTTGTCAGCAGCAGGCAGGAAACAACGGGATATCTAAACATTTTCAGCTACTGTGACTATTCAAACTGTTCCTCAAGCCATAGGTGGAAGGACCCCTCTCATTCTCCGGGAGAAGGCGGCCAATTTCTACATCTCGTCTCCACCTAGATTCATAACCCCAACCATTTTAAAATGTAAAATCAGCACTGCTGTTACTTTACTATTCTGGTTCACTGCTGATGTGTATTATTTCTAAGACCACTGAAAGTGAGTCTGTCATCTAACTCTCAGGTGAAAAATTTTCCTCTTTCCCTGGTACATGAAAAAAAAAAAAAAAACCAGCTACCTATTCACTACAATGGAATTTAATTGAAGGTACGTTGAAAGTCTGAGAATTCTGTGTCTCACAGAGTGAAAATGCTTAATATCTTAAGGTCAAAGCAACTCATAAAAAGGATGAGGCTGTAGGATTAAGACAATTTTTATCCAGCAGGTTGCTTCACCAACTGACAATGCCCCGTTCCTTCTGTTAGATGGTCCTTCTACACATCTCCTTGAGCATCAGAATGAGCAATTTCAATCCAATCTAGGGTAGAGAAAAACAACTGAACCACCTGCATGATTGCAAATTCAAGCCTACATGCAAAAACAGAAGAAACAGGATCAGCAAACCTCTCCACAGGCTGGAGCATCTACAAGCGACAGTGAATGCAGGTAAAGGCGCAGGAACTAACATCTGCTTTTCCTCCAAGTAACCTTACTGAATACTATCTTCACTTCTGCTTTTCCAAATAAGACAAAAAAAAAAAAAATTTCTCTTCTGAGAATGCGTTCAAAAAATAAAGATAAAAGCACAACACACATACACACATATGTATACATCTTAGTAACTGTGTCCTTCTATAATTAAATGCTCAGTTTTTTATTTATTTAACTTTGAATGAAAAAATGTACGCTCTGATCTCAATTCTGTGAAGGCTGTGAGGATCAAAGTTCTTTAGTTCTTCATCTTTGAGCTACTTCATGAGCGACTGCCTAGGAAATAAAG
Organism: Ctenomys sociabilis; assembly: GCA_004027165.1. Classification (NCBI taxonomy): domain Eukaryota; kingdom Metazoa; phylum Chordata; class Mammalia; order Rodentia; family Ctenomyidae; genus Ctenomys; species Ctenomys sociabilis. The sequence goes on from PVKA01008380.1 coordinate 36,777, forward strand.
GCGCTCAGATGAACCCTCTCCTCCCAGCTTGGAGGTGTGAGTTGCTGCCTGTGCTCCACAAGGTCAGTTCTCCTAAGTTACTGCAGCTTGGTATTTTTGCAACCTGATAAGCAAATAATTATTTATTTTGAATACATATTTCTAACATAGTGGAAGCTAATTCTATTCACTTCAAAATTAGAGGAGAAATACATATTATTTTTATGGCAATATCGCTGACAACATTGTGATTAAACATAGTAAGAGAGGGCCAGCCAAACAGCTCAGTGGATTAAAGCACCTGCTTAGGAAGACACAGGATGGGTGTTTGATCCCCTGGCCTGCTGTGCCGGCTCCACCCCCAGGGTGTGCAGAGACAGTGATTGAGACCGGGCAAGGTGGCACGTGCCCATAATCCTAGCAATTGGGAGGCTGTAAACGGGAGAACTACAAGTCCAATCTCCGTAGTGAGACCCTGAACACCCTGCACACCCTGTCTTAAAAAAAAATAGTAAGAGATAATAGAGAAGACACAGAGGGAAAATACAGCCAGAGAAGGAGCGAGCCTCAAAGCCAAAGCCCTTGCTCCAGCACCCTCCGGCAACAGGGTCCCTGGCAGTTCCCACAGTCTAGTTCATCTCAGCCAGGATGACACAACAACCTATGGTCGTGAGGAAAAGCACAGGTCTACACTGTTCTATGCCAAGTACACAACGCAGCCTGCAGACATCAGAGGTGGGGCAGAATCTTCATAATTCCAGTAATGCAAGCAGAATTACCAAGCACAGCCTCAGCGCCACAGCCAGATGATGCCCATGGCAACACCAAGGTTGTGGAATGTGTTGAGGACAGACTGACCAGGCCTTGGGAGGGAAAGCAGGGAAGGCTGAAGACAGAAATGGTCACTGTTGCCTTTGACTACCATCTCTTGAGTTCTTTAACTCAAAATTTGGCTGCTTTCTCTACCATCTTCAAATCATCATGGAATTATTTACATTAAGTGAAATAATTTAAAACCAAACTCATCAGCTAGGCCAGGTAGCACATCCCTGTAATCCTAGCACTTAAAGAGGCTAAGGAAGGAGGATGGTTGTGAGTTCAAGACCAGCTTGGGCTACAAAGTGAGTTCAAGCCAGCCTGAACTGCATAGCGAGAACCTATCCAAAAAAAAAAAAAAAAAAAAAAAAAAAAAAAAAAAAAAAAAAAAAAAAAAAAAAAAAAAAACAATTTAGTGGAGAAAAAGCAAGGACTATTCCACCCCCGCCACTGGCTCATGTGTTGCTTCAGAGCTGCTGCAGGGAGAGGGGCTGGGAGCTGCAGGAGCAAAGGAAAGACAGGGTAGAAGCCCAGCACTCACTGTGTCTTCAGATCATCAAAATACTCTGCTGACTGTACTCCTGCTTCACCTCACCGTAGCTGTTCCCCAGGCTGAAAGCTGTGGCTTTCTCCCCACCAAGGCCCCTCAAGGCTCTCTAGTAACCCTGGGATAAAAATCCAAATTCCCTCAGCTCAGACCACAAAGCTCTTCGCTACATAGACACTGGAAAACCAAGTGCATTCTATCATGTCTTTGAGCTTATAAAATGACAAATTTCTAAGTGTTCAGACTTGGACTAAATAGAACCAAGCAGCCAGGCTTTAGCTCACAACATCTACATGGAAGGAATGAGTAATTTTCCAGGTAAGTGTTTTTTTCTAATGTAATTTTCTAAAGACCTTTAAGGAAATTAAGATGTGCTATGGAACTATGCATAGCAATACTTACCTGTATTCCCAGCAATGTGGGATGCCGACGCAGGAATATTACAAATGAATCCAGCCTGGGCCATTTAGCACCTTAGCAAGACCTGTTTCACAATAAAAACAACAAAAGGGCTGAGGATGTAGCTCAGAGTGGAAGCCTAGGTAGGTTCAATCCATAGTACACCACCTGCCCCTTCCAAAAAGATGTGCTTAGAAAACTCACTGCCATCTATCCAGCTGACTCTCAACTACCAGAGTATAAAGATCTGTGGCCAAGCATTTTTTTAGTGTTGATTGGATTAATCTTTCTTCCTATAAATTCCTACACCAAGGACTCTTTCAATAATTTTACCTGAGGCCATTCATGGCAAAGCTGTAATAAATTAGTAAAATGCAAACACATGTTCACTGTCTGACGTTTTCTTTAACAGCTACCAAGAGGACCAGAAGGGTTGCAATGGCCAGCATGCTCCATAGCCTCTGACTTCTCTGTTCCAGGAACAGAAATTCCCAGGACCACCCCTCCAGGCCTGCCACTTCCCTCTGCCCTGCGTTCCCTAAGCCAATACAGAACCTGACTCAAACCTGGCTAGTTAGTGATAAGGTCTGCTGAATGAACGGACGGTAACAGCCTAGTGCAGGAGTCAACCTTACAGGAGAAGCTGTTAGAATTCCCTGTGCAATCCACTCAAGGATGCTTTGACTTTGAACCAAGCTAAAATTAGATGGAGTAATGTGACAATGATACTGTTTCTGCATCTTCATGTTAAAATGAAAAGCAAAGCTGGGTGGGGGAGGGGAACCTCTATAAAAAGGGCTAGCAGCGTTAAGCTTGGGCACCTCCCCTGATGTGGCTCCTTCCTCTGACCACGGCAGAATTGGAATCCACAGGGCAGCCCCTGCAGTGCTCTCCTGACCACTTAGCACACAGCTGGCACCCACTAGAGTGACACAAATTCACTAAACAGTACAGACTGGCCCAAAGAGGATGGCACCAGCCTAAGAGAGGAAGAAGATCTGAAATTTTAAAACTAGAGAAGAATATTGGGGATTTTATAGGAAGGAAATAAAAAGGTGGGATAGCAATTTTAAAGCATCATACAGATCTCAATTCTTGGTATTGAACATAAAAATTTAGTAAGTTCATAGAAGTACCAGGTTCCAACATGTTCAAGGCCTGAGGGTAAACCAAGAAAACTTTTTCATGTGGCTGCTGGGATTTATCTGGGGTAGGAGGATGTGTAAATGCCTTCAGAGGTGGTTTCTGTTCGTCTCCAATTTCCCATCTTTCGTATCTTGAGAATACTGTCAATAGGATGAAATCTTCTTCAAAGTCTTGACACAGTGCTGGAGGGCGGGCAGCGACCAGCCAGGCTGCTTCCTGCAGGCAGCCACGTGCTTCGTTGTCATCGAAGGCAACGTCCATGTGACATACTGCACACATGAGCTGGCAGAAGGGCAAAGCTGACAGCAGGCTCCGGTCTACCTGGGGCTTTTCCCAGTGCTCCTCGGGTAACAGACAGAAGAGCGACATCCATGCCATTTGCCAGACTCAGGACTGGGATGAAACAAAACGGGCGGTTTTCCACCTTTCTTACGCTAACTTCAGGATGATCTATCTTGCCATTAGTGGTTATACTGCAGCTCTTATCCCCATATTTTCCCCTAAATGGTCCAACACTCATCATCTTTTGGAAGATCACTTCTATACCTTAAAAACTGGCCTGAACAACAACTGCAGGAAGTGTTCCTGCCAGATTTGAGCAGCAAAAGTCTGTCTGGATTGCAGAGCAAAAAGTAGGAAGCGAGTTCCTATGTGCGCGGGAGGGCTCTGTGAGCTTGGCAAAAAGGAGGTGAGAAGGAGCCTTGTATCCAAAGCTCTGCAGATTTTCCATTACTTGCTGCACAAACAAGTAGTAACAATGGAGACTTTTTTGTTTCTTTCTTTGTTTTTGTTTGTTTGTTTTGTTTTTTGCAGTATCAGGAAATGGAGACTGCAAAAGATCTTATATTAACGGGCCATTTATATACCTGGGAACAACTGCTTTTCTGATATTTTCTAATCAATTTTCTAGAACTGTATTTTACTTAACATCTGTACTCAGCAAAAAGAATGAATATTAAAAAATATAATGGCACACTGAACAGACCACCCACAATTAAAATATAGAACAAACTCAATAACACCCTATATTCTATATACACATGAAAACTCTACAAGAGACTTACAATAGTACATGTGGGAATCTCCCTGAATTTAAGAATCGTTTGACTAAGAGGAGAACTGAGGGTCAGGGGAAGAATTTCCCCCGTGGCTGATCGAAAGCATTACTCTTGTTTTGAGTTCTCTTACCAAGTGACTACAAAATGAGAAAGAAAGAAAAAAAAAAAAAAAAAACTAAAATTTTTTTTCAACTGTTCCCCAAGGTACCAGATTTTAAGATTGGCTTTCAGACAAACACTCTAACAAATTCAACATAACTTAAATAAGTTCACAGAAAAACAAGTATGTGGAAGCATTAAGTTTGAATGTTCTGAAAAAAATACTGTAACCAGTCTAATTTAATGTTTGCCACTGTGGATGAAACAAACTGTAAATGTAGACTCACAAGCTTGGTTTTTTTTTTTTTTCTTTTTTCTTTTTTAGGGAAGACTCTACAGGGTATTTAGGGTCTCACTACTAGATCAGATTCATAGTGATCTACTTGTTCACAGCCTCCCAAGAGCTAGGATTACAGGAGCACGCCAGCACACACAGTCTCAACTGCCATCTCAGCACACCCCTGTGGGGGGGGCAAGGCCAACACAGCAGGCCCAGGAATTGAACCCCGGCCACTGTGCCTGCCTGCAGGTGCTTTAATCTGCTGGCTATTTGGCCAGCCCTTAAGCTTGGTCATTTTTGACATCACCACATTTATTACACAGCTTTTATTGAAGTAGTTAAGCCCCTAAGACATAAAATGATAACACAATGAACAAACACATCATCTCTATTCGCCATTTCAGAAGGAATCCGATTAAATGCCAAAACAGTATTATTTATTCTTTGCTAGAAATAGACTTGAAGTGAAAATGTAAGTAAAATCATTTGGAGAAAAAGTAATCAGACAAAAAAAAAAAAAGCAAACTTCTTCCCACCAAAACACAAGAGTGAGACGTCTGACCTTGCCAGGTCCGACACTTCAAGGACGAAGAATCAGTGTAAGATGAGAATTCATAAATATTTAAGTCAATTTCACACACAGAAATATTTTCATCAATTACTTAGAATAAATATATACTTTGGTGTTTACAAGATAAGTTTCAGTATGGACAAAATGCTCTGGCACTAAACTTTATTCAGACAGTAAAAGAAAAAAATTAGGTTTTCTTATGCAAGAAGAATGACGACCAATCTGGGCAACCATCTGAGCAGGATGAACAGCTGATGTAGTTCACAGATTAGGGAGATTTTAAAGTAAAACCACTATTCCGAACGTATGGGGGCTGAAAGAAAGATTCAATACAGCTATGAATGACTTCAAACTCTTGTTAGGTCTAGGCAATAGTTTTCTTTATTTTTGTGTTTGAAGGCTTACACACAAAGTCTATGCATTCACAGTCCAAAAGAAAAATTAAACAAGGTTGAAATATAAACTTTTCAATTGAAATCACACAGTGTTTTAATTACTTGTTTCTGAAGAGTACAAAAGAGAAAATCAATTTACAGTGTAGCAAAAGAGCAAACACTACATACCCTGGCTGAGAGATCAGCTGGCACTAATGGTGCTAATTCACTTAGAGAGAGCATGCTACTTCCCTAAGGATGTGACAAAAATATACGGTGTGCGGTCTTCCTTCCTCAAACCCACACCCCAGCCAGTAATCAGACAAACAATAATAACTAAGGGACATTATATAAAACATAGCCCAGTATTCCTGAAAACTGACAAAATTGTTTAAAAAAAAAAAAAAAGCTTAAGAAGCTGCCTAAGCAGAGGAAATTAAACAGATATGAGTACTAAACATAATGTGACATCCTATGTGGAGATCCTGAAACAGATCTTTAGGGAAAATTCGGTAAGCTTGGAACACAGTGTGGATTTTTATTAACAGTAATGCACTAGTGCTCCTTAATGGTAACACATTTAACGTGACAATGTAAATTTAGCAATACATAGAAAAACTATGCACTATCTTTGCAATTCTTCTTCAAATTTATAAATTTCCAAAATAAAGAATGTTAAACATTTACAAAATTAAGCCCATGGTACCAACATGTGGCACTGCAGCTTTGATCACAGCCACAGGGACAAACCCAGGCTGGGATCCTGAATGTTCTGCATGCTGACTAACAAACGCCCTTGGACAACTTGGGAACCTGTCTCAGATGCCAGGAGACCACAGATGGCAGTCACATGACAAGAACAAACATCTCAGAACTGCTTCACACCCCCATCTGAAGTGAAAAACAGGCAATTTTATGCAAAGAAAAAAACAAAGACTAAACAGGTTGGCAGGGAGCCTTCGGTGCTCTGTGAAAACACATGACAAAACAGCCTTGTACCTCACACTTCACTCAGCACATGCCACTGCCAGGACCCATGGAGGTGTGAAAAGATTAGAGAGACCCAACAGGGCTCTTCCTTCCTATGAATATGGAGAAGTCAGAGGGCAGGGACATTGAATTTGTTCAAAGCTTTGCAGGACAGAGTAGTCCACAGGGGGCTGAAAAATGATTTCTTCAACTCACCAGCACAAAAATCATTACCTATCTTCAAGTTTCCATCCAGGTAGGGAACACATGGACCACACTAGCCACATTTGTAAGGAGGTGGGAAAATCTTTTAAGTGCTGTGCAACAGAGAAAAACATTTTGTTTTTACAGAACAAACATGCGGCATGACAGTGTTTGCTGTGGTAGACTTAGTTAATTGCCATGAATTTCAATCCAAAAAGAAATCTGGGGACTTATCTGCTCTAACCAAAAAGCTCCACAATTTATTTATTTATTTATTTTTTTTTTTTTCTTTTTGAGACAGGGTCTCACTATGCAGTTCAGGCTGGCCTTAAGCTCACTTTGTAGCTCAGGCTGGTCTCGAACTCATACCAATCCTCCTGCCTCAGCCTCCCGAGTGCTGGGATTACAGGCGTGCGCCACCACGCCCGGCAAGCTCCACAATTTATGAACTACATGAATATGTAGCACTCATCAGGCCAGCGAATTGAAACGTAAATGTCTTTAAATGTTTTCAGAAAATTAACACACTGCCAATCAAAATCCTAATAGCTTTTTTAGGAGCTTGACCAAAATTCTTTTAAAAATCATCTGAAAGAAGTAATTTTCAGAAAAAACCCTGAAAAGCACCAACAGTAATGATGCTGCTGGCCGAGGACACAAGCTCGGGCACAGCTCGAGCTAGGGAAAGCACATGGCAATAGGTGCGAGTGCAGGAATGTATAAGGGGAAAAGGAAACAGCTGAGAACAAACACCACAGACCAATCTATTTATTCAAGCATTTGAGTCTCTACCACATCTGGGCCTTGTTGAGGGCGCCTTGATGGACATACAAAGGGACAAAGTAGGTCAGAAGGACAAAATAGCCAAAGGCTGGCTAGCTGTGCAGGAAAAAATTGTATTTTTCTCACATCTTATATCTATATTCAGCTCATGTGAATATAAAATTCCTAGCATTACTAAACTAAAACATAGGTGGATATTTACATATAATTTCATGAACAATCAATGTGAAATATGTTCATCTAAATGCCAAGCAAGGGGCTGGGGAGATAGCTCAGCCATCTAAGTGCCTGTCTCACAAGCACAAGGACCGCTGATCCCGAGACATCCCCCCAGAGCCTCATGCACTCAAAGGAATGGCTTTTGGACGGTGACTGGGTGCTGGGGGCATATGGCTGACTTATAGTTCAAAGAAGAACTGGGTGGAAGAGGGGGCCACTGGGAGCAAGGCTGGAAGGGTATGTGCATCTCCCTCTCCCACTGGCCCTCTGCTCTCTGCTGCCTACCTTCATGTCTGTCTGCCACCCTGCGAGCAGCTCTCCTTTGCCATGCCATGCCATGCCATGCCATGCCACACAGCCTTGGCAGCTGACTGTGAACTGAAACTTCATGAGCTATATGCCAACACAAACCTTGTCTCCTAAATTGCAGGTGTTAGCTATGCAACAAGGAAAGTAGCTAAGACAAAGAGATATAAATTGCCAGTCAACAGGAGACAATAAAGAAGTATGAAAGTAAAGCAGGAAAACCAGAACCGCAGTGGAACAAAACTAAGAACACACCCTGGAAAAGATCTAGATCTACACAGATTGGATGCTGCCATGACAGAATGGCAGCATCTACCTGGAGGGGCTGATGCATGGTACTATGACAACTGGCTGGCCATGAGATAAACAAAAGCGGGTGCTGCTACAGTTTAGATCTAAAATGTCCCCCAAAGTCTCATGCCTTTAGAGCTGGAGCTTTCAGGAGTGTGGGCCCACTGATGAGTCCCAAACCAAATGGCCTCATTGGAGGTGGGTCACTGAGGACCAGGTGAATGGTGTTATCTTTGTCCCCTTCTCCTTCCTGCTCTCTTCCTGCTTCCTAACTATCATGGAATGATCAGCTTCCCTTGGCTATGCCCACCTTCCACAGGTCCTGCCTTGGCTGACTCTGGACTGAAATCCTTGAACCAAAATACACCTCTGCTTTAAATGGCAGGTGTTGAGTATTTTGACCCAGCAATGGAAAAGCTTGCCAATACATGTATTTGTATCATCCTGGTATAGTCATTCTCCACTTTAGGTTGTGCAGATAGTTGTATAAAGCACATGAAAACTTCTAGCCGAGCATGGTGTCACACACCTATAATCACAGCACCTGGGAGGCTGAGGTAGGGGGATCTTGGCAAGTTCAAGGCCAGACTGAGCTGCAAAGTAAGTTCAAGGCCAGCTTGAACTGCACAATGAAACCATGTCTCAAAAGCATATACCCACACAAAGTAACTTTAGCAGTGTTATTTTATGTGCCGTAATCCCCCCAAAGCCTCATGCAATCTCGGTGCCACTTCTGCAGTGTGTGGCCGATCATTCTGAGTGTGGATGACGCACCCTGGGCAGATGACATGCCCTACAATGTAGGAGGGGAGAGGGCAGGGTTCTGCCTGACTGCCACCACTCCTGCGCGTCTCCTGCTCTTTGCCACCACCATGAAGTAATGCTCTGCACCATGCGCCACCCTGCCTCGGAGCCAGCCGAGTGCAGACTGAAACCTCCACTGACTGTGAGCTAAATGAAACTTTTCTTCCTTCACTTTGAGTGTCAGTTTGTCCCACAACATGAGCAATTGAGATAAGTAGTACACAGAAAATATTTTTATGTAACTTCACCCCAAGGAGAATTTTTAACGACACAAAGAAACAATGCTCAAGGGAACTGACACATTTTACTGGGTTAAAGGAAAATTCTACTCCATATAAAGCATTATTTAAAAAGTGAACAACCAACCCCAAAGCCAGGAAAAGATATCTGTATACAATATATGAATAGATAAAGGGTGCCTACAAATCTGTAAGTAAAAGACATGAACAGAAAATAGCACATTGGAATATTCACTTCAGGGCCAGTCAAAATAGATCAGTAGATTAAAGCACCTGTAAGCAGGCATGCAGGGAGGTGGGGGTTGATCTCTGGGCCTGCCCTGCTGGCCCCACCCCCAGGGTGCACTGAGACAGTGACTGGGACTGAGCATGGTAGTGCGAGCCTGTAATCCCAGCTCTTGGAGGCTGTAAACAGGCAGATCACTACAAGTCCCATCTAGTAGTGAGACCTGAACACTCTATAGACCCTTCCCTAAAATACAAAAAGAAATTATATATGTCAAAGAAGAGCCTCAGATACCTAAAAGATTCATCTCAATCTTAGCAATAACCAGTAAAATTCTAATTAAAACTATAATGCCACTTCATAACCATTATATCAACAGAATTCAAATCTGACAAAGACAAGGCTTTCAAATGAGAGAAGTACTTCTGACCATAATTTCCTTATAGCTATTCAATCAAAGCTGTACTATTCTAAGACTCTGGAAGTTTCTGATTATATATCCAAGACAAACTCTGGTACATGCACTACGGAAATACATTAAAAAGAACGCACAGAACCACATTTTCCCAAACAGGACAAGGCTGCAAAAATCTAAGGCTGTCAGTCAGAAAATGTATTCAAAAACTGTGACATCCATAAAATGGAATACTTTAAGACAATTAAAATGAGTGGACTAGAGCTATAACTAGAAATAAGTCTCAAAATCGTAATGTTAAGTAAGACAGGCAAGCTCAGACAACGCATCCACACCACGGGCAGGAGATGGGCAGCCGAGCTCCCACTGTGGTGCTCACTGCCTACGGCAGCTGCCAGAAGTGTCACCAGCCATCAGCTCTCTGCTGCAGTCACCTCCCGGCCTCTCACACTCCCAGAAGCAGTCTTCCCTGGCTAAGTGGTCAGTGGAGATCCCCAAGGGCCTTGCCCTCACCTCAGCGGGAGACTGTGACGCTCCTAAGGGCTCTCCTACCCCTTTCAGCGCTGCCACTGGCCTCCTAATGGAGGCACCATGGCCCCACCTCTCCGGTCGCGCAGACCTGCCTCCAGCATTAACCCTAAAACCTCTTCAACAACAACCTTGCATCTTCACCTTCACAACTTCAGCTTCCTTAGAACTGGACTTGCTACAGATGCAACTCATGTCTTGTGTTATAGGAAACGGAGACAGATCTTTGGCAAATCTAGCAGATCAGGACCAAAAGATGGAAATTGAAAAGAATTAAGCTGTGTTATGTGCACATAGCAACTCCTCATGGTGAAGTAACCATTATGCACTACAAAAAAAGTACTTACAAAAAATTTTAAAACTCCATATACCCCAATGCAACACATGAAAAGCTACTATGTATGTTTGAGAATACACATGTACTGAGTGTATTACACAAACATGCTTGCCAATAGTAAACCCCACATTCAGGATAGGGGTTAACCTCTGGAAAGCAGAAGGAAAAAAGGTTACAAATGTTTTGCAGTACCATCTTAATTCTTATACTGGATACTGTGCATGTACATATGTTATAGAACATTCTTTGTCCTTCCTTTGCATTCGTGAAATAAGTAATTTTACAAACTAAAGAAAGCAAGCAGTTTGTGGCTCATCAACTATTCTCTACCTTCTTTGTGCTCCAATACATAAGACAGATGATAGCCACATGACCAACAAAGTGTCTGGGCTTTCTACATTCTGAAAGGGGAACAAAAACTTTCCCAGTGGAAGAGGGGAAAAAAATTGCTTAAGAGTTTTTCTTCTTTCTTGTTAAAGGTGGCAATCCTGAAGGGTATTACAAGCATGGAACTCCTTATGCTACACCAGCAATCATCACTTAGAACAGAATGCTACACAGATAAAACTATGCATAATTTATACAGTAATTCCATTTATCTTTTCTCTGCTTAAGAAACAATCAAATTCTAAGTAACTAGGAGTAAAATTATAGGGATAACTTTAATTTCATCAGGTTTTCCACATAATGGTACTATGTGTATAAAATTCTATGAATTTGGATAGTGTTTAACTTCCATGAACAAACCACATGAAAATATCTAAAAGGTGGAATTCAGAGTAAAAGGAGATGCTCTGAATTATTTCTAAATTTACCAAGTTTTCCTATACAGAAAGTATTATGACATAACTATGGTCACATAAAATAGGGTATGGTCACATGAAATATTTGTAAACATAAAACAGTATTTGCCTAAACTTATTAGATCACTGTTCAGAAAATTTCACTCTTTAATAATGAGCCCTATGGGCTGGAGAGATAGCTCGGCAGACTAAGTGCCTGCCTGGCAAGCACAAGAAACTGGATTTGATCCCTGGTACCGCATGCCATGCTGACCCTGGAACCCCGGGCATGGTAATACACACCTGTAATCTCAGCGCTGGGGAGGCTGAGACAAGTCTGAGCTGCGTAGTGAGACCCTATACCAAATACATTAAAAAAAAGATTTAAAAGATAATAATGAGCCCCAGATCCCTACAGCTGGGTCACACAGATAATGCTTTTTCTTGTTTGTTCTCATCCACCATCCTGAGCTATGACAGCAAAACATCATATAAGAGGATCCAGAAAGAAGAAGAGTTGAGATATGGAAGAATGAAAAGATTCAAAGAGTGTTTCCATTGCTAAACTGAGGCAAGCAGGTTTTGTACAAATCCAAAGCATGAAGTACTAATAATACAATTTATCTTTAGTCTATTATTAATTATTCAGGAGCCCTACTGAAAAACTAATATGCGTTTGATAGGGGAGAAAAACGTTCAGATTTTTTCATTTACAGTAATCCCATTTATTGATTTGTGATGTTATTTCTTATACAACAATGATGCACGTAAAAAATAGTTGTTGACTGGGAATGAAATCTCTTTCTTTTTTATGTGCTCAAGTTTAACACTATCAAAAAGTGTTTTTCCTTGTGCGTGCCTGGTAATCTTTCCATTCTAGAACTTCCGGCTACATCTGAGAAAGGAATGCCAACCTCAGCTCAGGTTAGCGACGACGCAGGCACTCCCTCTGGTGGCACAGACAGAAATTGCCTGTTCACGCTGGCACTGAGTCAAGTCTTTGCTGGGTTTTCTACCAAGGAAGCAGGTACTTCACCTGATGCATTTTATAGCAACGTGCTTCCTTGAGGTATCTCAACAACGGCGGTTTGGCTCCACGGGCCTCCCACCACACAGTCCGTGGCCTGCAGGAATTTCAACCTGTACTTTATGTTACCAAACTTCCCAGATGACATTCAAATAAAGTAGATACCAACCACATATTACTAAAAAATATACCTGAAGCAACCGGCTGAATCTTTCTGTAATTTCAAAGTAATTCTTTGGGTAATATTTTCACGTTTAATTCTTTGTCATTAACAAAACAGGAAAGTGAATAATGGGAATAATTTTTCCTAAGAAAGGGGAACTATTTTCCATATTGTTTTCTCAATACTATAAAAAAACAGTATATAAATAAAGATTTTATTCGGTATAATTGTTGCTACCTGTTACTAAAATTACTCTTGACAGGCAGAAATAATTAGAATTCCCCAAATAATAAACTGCCCCTCAATTACTTCTTAGTATCAATGGATATGATAATAGGGATTTAGCATCTGTATTAATAACATCCTAAATTTTCAAATTTGTTTGATTAAAAATGTACCTCTTTTACAGGGTTCTTTTAAAAGTTAAAGGAGCTTGCTAGGAGCTTGGAAGGCTGAGGCAGGAGGATCACTAGCTTGGATCCTGCCTGGGAAATCCAGTGAGACGCTCTCAAAATACAATATACAAAGGATGGGGGAAGCAGCTCAATGTGAAGGCCCTAGGTTCAATCTCCAGTACCAAACACACAGAAAACGTTAAATGAGCTAATCCACACAGAGAACTGGGTAGCCTTTGTACCAAAGATGCACTGCAGTAATAAGTACTTTGCAAACAAAAAAAAAAAAAAAAAGCGCTTATTAATGGTAAAAAAGAGATCAAACAAAAAAATCAAAAGAAAGTATTGAATTCTTAAACGTGATGGGTTTTCATGTATAAGAGCTTTTCTACTCTAAACGGCCTCAAGTGTCCACCTGTACCCCTGCCCATGGAGGCCGACTGCGGCCGAGATGCGGCCGCCCACAGGCTGGCCAGCAGGCTTGCGGATCACGCCACTGCCATCCTCCTCCCTGGGGTCTGTGTGTCCTCCCTGGAGCTGGACGTCAAGTGCGTTAAAGACTGGCTTTAAAGCTCAATCACATTATGCACTGATAAAACCCGAAAGCAAACTTTCTGTTTGTTAAATAAATGATGAACATCAAATAAAACCCCAATCTCGAGCTCCTCACCTCCCAAGCAACAGCACTACTCACTGACTAAGCCACCTGCTCTTTGCGCCTGTGTTCTCCATAGTCAGCCATCTGGGAAGTCATTCCACGTCTCTCACCGAGTCTTCTGGTATCATTCACTCTTCTTTAATCTCAAGGCTACAGTTATAGATAAAGCTCTCTCATCAACTTCCCCCCAGCCTGGAGAACAGCCAGATCCTAGCGTCACCCAATTCAGATCTTCAGTTCCTCTCTAAGGCCTTCCAAGGTATTTCATTTTCCGCGGTGCTATTATAAAGGTATTGTTTCTACTGTTTCCCTTTTAGTGTGCTTGTTATCTGTGTAGAGGAAAGCTATTGACTTTTGAGTACTGACTTTGTATCCTACTATGCTACTGAATTTCCGTATCAGTTCTAGTAGATTTCTAAGTCTAAGAGTCCCATTTTACAGAAGTTTACACGAAATCCACCAGGAGTCACAACATCACTCCTTGAAGCGCTACTATCCAACTCAAGCAAGGAATACCAGTACATTTAGCATCTAGTTCAAATGCAACATATACAAGTACGCAACAGTCATAAAATGTCCCATTAAAGAAATATCATAACCTTATAACATTTCCATGTTTTAAGATTTACCAACAACATTTTGACCAACATTTTCACAAAACTATATAAAAGACAATGCGTAAGAGATTGTAAGCAATTTTAACAGAACTATACGAGGCAAAACTGTATGAGGCAAAGCATGAACAATCATAGGCAAAGCATGAATAATCATAGCAATGGGCATAGACATATAAACATTTAAAACAGAGGTTTGTTACCTAAGCAAGTCCCAATTCAGAATTTATGGAAGAATAGCAAACTCATACCTCCGTCCAATGATCTCGGTGGGACCTCTAAAATGATACAGGGAGAAAAACTGATCTCACGTGGGTGACCTCCAAACAATAGGCTGAACCTCCAAATGATATAGGGAAAAATTATCTCTGGACCTGACCTGTACAAGTTCGTGTTCTCTAAAACCAAAGAATGAATTTTAGGAACAAACAGAGGTTATGAGAATAGATTTACTGAGGGAAAGAAAGCTCCTGCCCAAGAGAGGGACAGGAGGGGGGCCCGACTGGGTAGTTCCCCAGGAAGCTGTCTCTTCCAGGGACTTTTATAGAGGAAAGTCTTGTGGTGAGGCAGGTCTAAGGTGGTAAAAAAGACATGGGAACTCACTTAGGTGGACAAGAGGTGGGACAAAACCATGTATCCTGTGTTTAATTATCTGTCCTGTTTAGTGGGTTCCTTCTGTTCCCATTCATGGAGTTCTGGTCATTGTGGTCTCTCTCTAGGACATCTTTCAGCGGCCTGTGTAGGGATGTCTTTGTCATCATGAAATTCTTTAGTTGTTCTTTGTCGTGGAAGTATTTCACTTCTCCATCAAACTGAAAGAGTGTTTTGCAGGGTATAATAGTCTGGGCTCGAATTTGTTTTTGTGTAGGACTTGAAGAACTCTGCTCCATGCTCTCCTTGCCTTCATGGTTTTTGGAGAGAAGTCGGCTGTAATTCTGATGGGTTTTCCTTTGAATGTGAGCTCCTTCTTCTCTCTAGCAGCTTTCAGTATATTATTTTTATGTTGGCTTTCTGGGATCTTGACTATTATATGTCTTGGTGTGTTTTTAATTGGGTTGAAGTTATTTGGTGTTCTGTATGCTTCTGTTACCTGAATGTTACATTGTTTCCTCATATTTGGGAAGTTTTCTGCGATTACTTCTCCCCAAGTTCTTTTTATGTCATTTGTATTGACTCCTTCATTCTCGTTGATACCAATTAATCTCACATTGTTCATCCTGGCATCATCTTGCAGGTGATGGATTACTTTTTCCTGCATTCTAGTTGTTTTCAAGAGATCCTTTCTCACCTTTTCACTAGCCACACCGGTGTCTTTAAGTTCTGAAACTCTGTCTTCTTTTTTACTCAAATGGTTTTGTAGACTCATGATTGATATTTTTAGTTCTTCTGTATCTCTTTGACTCTGTTTCATGTGTTCTATTTCTTTTCTATATTGCTCAATTCAAGGAATCCATCACATTTCTGATCTCTATTTTTTTATCCATGTCTTCTTTAGAGGTAGTTATTAATTCTTTTTCTGCAGAGTTTCTTCCAAGTTGGGTTTCCTCTGTATATTTCCAGACTTGTTTCTGTATTTCAGATGCTATGATTTCAAAGAATTCTTTTTTTTTTTTTAAGAATTCTTTTTTGATTTCAGAAATTATTTCTGCTTTGAGTTCCTCATGACCTTTCTGCTGTTGTTTCTTTGCTTCGGACACTGTTAATTCATACATTTCAGCTGGAATAGTGCTCTCTGCACTTGTTCTGGATGAGCATTGGTTTTCCCTCTGATATTTCTGCATTTGATTCTTTATTTCAGATGCTATGTATTCAGATATTTCTTTTTTTATTTCAGGAATTACTTCTTGTCTGAGTTCCTCTATACCTTTCTGGTGTCGTTCCTTTGCTTCTGTATCTGTTAATTCATTCATTTCAGGTGAGCTAGTGTCCTCTGCACTTACTGGTGGACTGGAGGCCTGAGACTGCATTTTTCTCCTTGTCCTTGTCATTTTGTATAGCACTGACCTCTGGGGCTCTCACTCACAGGCCGAGATGCGCTGGGACTTGGGGTCGTGCAGTGGGACTTGGGGTCGCCTGGTGGGACCTGGGACCACTGGGAACTGTCCCTCTGGCATAGTGGGCCTGGGGCTCTCACTCACTTGCCAAGCTGTGCTAGGACTTGGGTTGCAGGACTGTTTTTATGATCTTTACCACTGACATTTAACAAAATACACACATCGAGTTTCATTATGTTATACACCCATGAAATTTCCAAGCACAAATGCAAATGTGATCCTTCCTCAGGAATCCTGCCCAAAACTATCCTCATGCCTCTTTGTTTGGCTCTCCATCATTCTGTACAGCTGTGTAGCAATATCTTATCATGATGCTCATGTATACATGCATAATGACTACATATACATATATATATTTTTTTTTTTCTTCTATTTTTTTGGTGCAGGGTCTCACTATGCATGCAACCCACATTCATAGTGATCTTCCTGCTTTTTGCCTCCCATGTGCTGGGATTACAGGCGCGCGCCACCACGCCCGGATTGCATCGCCGGCTCAAAGCTGAGTGGTCAGCCAGTAACCAGGGTGGCAGCGGTACCCAAACATCCTGTACTGGCATGGCTCCTTCATGCTCTGCCACTGGAGCTGCACTTGGGCTGAGGGGACTGTACATTCCAAGTGGCATCAAGCTCTCCTTGACTTTCACCTCTTGCTGGGTTTCCTTGTGCCTGCCATACATTGGTGGAGAGATTATTTCAGCCTTGCCTCAGTTCCATGGTTACCTTATTTCCAGAATCAACTTGTTAAAGTTCTGGGTATGGCTCCAAACCAGCAAATTGAAAACTCAAGGTACAAAATTTGCAAGTTTTCCAATAAGAACTGAACATGCTACTTTTCCCCAGAAAATCTGGGAGGTTCTTTTTTCTGCAACCAAGTCCAATTTGAGTCTATTCACTGCTGGTCAAACTCCATTTCTTACCAATTAAGACAGCGTAGGGGAAGAAAAGGAGGCCTGGCCAAAAGGTCAGAGAACCCTACCCTTCATACTCAAGCTCCAGCATATCAGTTATGTTCCTTAATTTTATGGTCTGTCGTTTGGGTTACCAGTACTCAGAAATTATTGTTTTGACCACCTTGTTTAGTTCTGTTACTGCTGTACTGAGAAAGAGAACTATCTATTCTCCTCTTACCATCATTCACAGAAGTTACCCCAGCTGTCAATTTCTCTTTACACATAGTACTATAATTCTATGTAGAAATGTAGAAATGTTCTCCAAGGCTGGCAGAAATTTATCATCATAACTGAATACTTTCCATTAAGATTGACTCTGCCACACAGTGCCAGTAAGGTAACAAAGTCCCCAAATAGCCAGAAGTTCAGGAATTCTGAGGCTCCTGGGAGATACACTGATCGATTCCTTGGGCCTCTGCCCAGGCTCTCAACCACAGAGTGCCAGGGTGGCTCAAACATGATCCATGCTGCGGCATCATTAACAAGACCTGAGAGAGGCAAAGAGCAAGTTCTGGAAGATTTTCTTGTAAGTTAATTAGTATTAGGTATTATAATTACTCTCAACCCAGGCTTTGTTTCATTCCACTATTTTCCAATTATTTCAAATATTATGATGAAGTCCTGAAACCTAACTTACCTTTAATAGCATTACTTGGTATTTCTAGAATGAATGCTTTGTAGCCCTTTCACCTATGACCTCATTTGATCTTTATGAAGACATCATGTGGTAGACAAAGCAAAAACAGCCTCACTGTTACCATGCTGGGACTGAAATACGGAAAGATTAAGTCCTCGCCACCTCATCTAAAATCTGGATATTCGGGCCGTGTTCCATTCTGTTTGGCCTTGGGCCAGTCTCAGCCTTGATTTCTTCAAATGTTTCAATAATTATCTTTAAAAGACTGAGAAGAACAAATTAGCCCTTAAACACCAGTTCTCAATAGTTTCTGGTGAAGAAGACCAGTTTTAACATTTGCTTCCTCAAAATTTGTCATTATCAGAGTGTGAATGTCCACACTGAACAAGAACAAATGCAGGTACGTCCCGTAATTGCGAAACTGACCTACACTACTGTAAGCAGCAGCCTGCATTCCCATCATCGCTCCCACCTCCCCCCAATAGCTGCCCCTTCAATCTGCTCCGTTCTGGCTCTTGTCCCCCTGCCTCACTGACTGCTCTCAGTGTCATGAGAACACTCCTCTGCTATACCCAAGGACCAGCTCTCTGCGCACCCCCGGCCGTCTGGCCCGTCAGCAGCACTGACCAGGTGCTTACTTTCTTCCCCTGGCATTTAGAATATGACAGTGCCACTGCCTGCCCTCTCCTGGGGATGGCATCTCATCCCTGACGTCAGGTCTAGGCACCACCTTTTCTCTAGCTGCTGTCAACCCTCGATGGCCTCCAACCTCCCTGTGACTTTCAGTAATAGCTCAAAGCAGATGACTTCGCTGTGCCTCTCACTGAACTCCAGGCTCTGCCTACTAGACCATGCTCAGATGCCTGAATGTGTTCCAACCCGAGCCCCAGTGCTAACCCAAACTGCTCCTGTCTCAAGCCCCAAGAGCCAGTTCTTGCAATACACACAACTCCACTATTCAGCTGTGCAGGCTCAAACTCTGGAATCATCCTTCATGCCACTCCTTTTCTCGTCCCATATCCAACTCACAACACCACCTACAAGAATCCTATCACTTTCCTGTCCACTTCCATCCTCTCGAGAGCCCCCATCCCACAGGCAAATCACAGCAGCAGCAAAAGCAAGCATGTTTCTTCCTTCACTGAAAGTCACCAGTTGCTTTTCATTTCATCCTAAGCTAGAGCCCTTATGATAACCACTGCTCACACGACACGACCATTTCCTCTCTTCTCTGTCACTGCCTCCTCTTGCTCAGGAGAGCTGGCATGCTGCTGCCTCCAGGCCTTCACACAGCTCTTCCCGTTGCCTACAATGTGCTCGCCCCTGCCATCCACAGGGCTCTTCCCCTCCCCACTTCTGTAAATCTTTCCTCAAATACCACCTTTTCAATGGTGGCTTCAATGTGACATTCCCTGAATGTAACCGCAACCCTTGCCAGCCTCAGATTTCTCCAAAGCACTTACTGCTTCATATGTCTATTTATTTGTCCTTTACTTATTTATTTGCTCTTAATCTGTGTCTCCCTGCTAAAATGTCAGCTCTATGAATGCAGGAAGTTGTTTTCGATCTGTGACCACTATGTGCTGCGACACCAGCACATGCTAAGGATTCAAGAAACACCTGAAATCAAATCATCAGGCTTGGAAAATTTTCTGGGTTTTCTTTCATTGATCCTGTGAAGACCAGATCTTAAAGCTGCAGTACTACAAATGCTAAGCAAGGGAAGGTTAAGAATGCTGATGGGGTATGAAGCTACAGACCAGTTCTGCTCAAAAGAAAATTCAGGCCATAAATAATTCTAAATTTCCTAGCAGTAATAAGGGAATAAATAAAAGAGGAGAAATTAATTTTCATGTTTTATTTATCTTCCAAAGCTAATTTTGTAATGCAATTCATTCAAGATTAATAAAAGATTTGCATCTTTTTAATATTAAATCTTTGAACTATGGTGACCACTTCAGACACGGCACAGCCTGCAAGTCAGAGTAGCTATGTGTAGTCGGCAGCTGCCACCTTAACAGGACAGCACAGATTTGGACCAAAACTAAATAACCCCACTGCTGAGAAGACTCTCTTATAAATTAATTATTCATTGCTTTTAACTTAAGGGTCTTAAGGATCTGGCACAACCTCATGGATTACTAGCTTTCTCAACAGTTTCAAGATACAACAAAAGGAATTTACATCAGCACAACTTAGTGTTTATTCAGGTATTTTGGCCTGAAAAAAATGAGTGACTTTTTCCCCCAGGTTTTTCAATCAATGAAAAGTTAAATCCAGAGAGATTCTGTAATCGAGGGACCTGCAACATCGGTATTCTAAAAAATCATTTTTCCCAAGGAAAAGATAAAACAGACACGGTATTATTATATAATGGAATACTACTCACCCGTAAAAAGGCTAAACTAGACACTTTTATTAGGTAAAAGGATGTAACTTGAGACTATATTCATTAGTGAAATAAATGAAACTCACATGTGTAAACATCATACTGTCTTCCTGGTGTGAGAAACTGAAACAGTAAATAAGGTCTAAAATGCAAAACAGATATTGTGAAATGGGAAGAAATTGTTAAAAAGGAAAAAGGAACTAGGATGGGGAAAGGAAGTTAAAGAATTCACGTTAGCCATACTATTACTGTCTCAGTTCACAGAGAAGGTCTGCGCTTACATCTGCCAACCAGACAGTTTTGTGCCCATCCCCTGCCCTGCACAGCCTCTTCAGAGACAACACGCATTGTCGTAACTACTGTTACTCTCTTACCATCTTGTTAGGAACTTCTATCTTTTTTCCACAGAGCAAAAAAAAAAGAAAAGAAAACTTATTTTCAAGTAGAACTTTTAGAGTTCAAGTTCTACAGAAGTGTTTATTTCAGGTTAACTAAACTTCATCCTGCATTAACACTCAATTTTTCTACATTTGCACTTAAAAACCTATTAAAAATTCCCTTACCAATACTTCCACATTTCATAATGTACAAGTGAAATTGAACACTAAGAAGAATACTTTTAAATGTTTAAGTAATCATCTAAATCTCCACTATACTTCTTAAAAACTTGGATACAAAATGTTTTTTTATCAATAGAGGATTAAATTCTCCCAGAAGCTCAGTATTTAAAATGCTTGTTGTTCAGTAACACAACCTAAAGATCCCAGTTAAAGTACATAATATTTTAAAACTTTAAAGTTACAACACATCACTTTTTTAAAGGAGTAAAACAAAACATCTGCTCACTCAGCTTCACACTGTTCTCCATCATTTCCTGAAGCAGGCAGCACTGAGCTCAGTCAGTGAGGCGGAGAAATGTCCCAATTTCTCTAGCTCCGAAAATTATTTAAACTCCTGTGTGAGAAAGAAAGCTGCAATTATAACCAAGAAAAACCTGTGTTGATAAACCTGTTTGTTTAAGTGAGGGCTCTGAGGAAGTTAATGGATGGTCTTGCAGTACCGGGACCTAACAGGGAAATACTTGGTATTACAACAGCTTTTCTGTTTTATGAAATCTCTGGAAAAGAGCACAGTGGGCTGTAACCCAACTACACAGGAGGCTGAGGCAGGAGGGTTTCGAGTCTTCCTGGCAGGTTTTGTCTTTCATAACGTCACTAACTTAAAAAAAAAAAAATAGTATGCTCTTGTATTTTTCACTTTTCAGAAAGGTGCCACAATGACTTTCCAAGTTATATTCCAATAACCTGAAACCCTTTTTGTAGCCAATTCTTCTCTACTGATATATGTTTGAAAAGAAAATGCTCTTTATAGGTGGTGAGATATCTGCTAAGCTCAAAGCTTTTTGTTTCAGAGTATTCACAATTTTATGTCCCTCCCCCACACAACAGATGTAGCCCCACCCCCACCCCAAGCTGTTCACCAGGACACACTCCAGCACACGAAGCCTTTTCTCACAATAGTCTCTCCGTACAACTCCTACCTTAATACATTTCAAAGGTTTCCACTGCTCTTGGGCTATCACCTGCACTCTGGGACATGATCTTCCAAGCCCCGCATGGCCTGTCACCTCTTACGGTGTGGGCATGGGCTGCGTGAACCTTCTCTCCAGGTTCTCCCTCCCTCAGCCCTGGGCTTTTGGGAGCCCAGTTCCCCATTAGGGCTGCTCCCCTCAGCTACCATCATCTTTCGTATGGCAGAAGCCTCAGCTGCCTCTGCGGAGAACACCACACTTTCTCCAGTGCTCTCACCCAGACCGGGAGGATTCCTCTGTGCTTTACAAAGTCTTTCCCGCCCAACAGCAGAAACTGTGAGCCAGCTGAGATCATGCCTGTTTGATTTATCCCTTAATCTAACTTCACCCAGCACCAAGTTCATTCCTTTGCACCCCATGAGCTTCCATGTTTGTCCAATGAATAGGTAACGGAGTGCAGTGGCAAAGGCCAAATCTGTTATTTTGTTTTCTGTGTCCCAAATGTGCTGTAATCCTAAATCCAACTAATCAGAACACAGGGAAAAGAGCCTATGGCACCCCCACTACAAGGAAGAGGGGCTAAGAAGGGAGACAGAGGAAGAGGGGAGCAGAAGCCAGCCTACCCTTTAACCCCTCACACTCCTCTCTAATCCAGCCTACAGGAGCGCTAAGCATTGAGTGACCCTGTTCTCTCCAGCAGCTGCTTCCTGGCTTCACTTGAGCTTGGTCTGACCAGGCTTTGGTCTTACTGCTCTCCAGAGGCTGCTCCTGGTAAAAGTTTTCAGACTTCCACTGGAAATACGTAAGTACCAGTCCTGCAACAGGCACTTGGCACTGTAAGGCAGGTGCCCCCACTGTGAGGGCTCACGTCTAGATGTGCCTCTAAAGCCTCATACACTGTGGGAGGGGCTTTGGGAAGTGACTGGATGGTAGGGTGTGATGCTGGATCCCAGGTGTGTGGTCCTGGATGAGCCCACTAATTGGGTTAGCACAGTTCTGTGTGTGGACAGTGTATTTACTGAATAAGGAAAAGCTACCCACCATGCTTGCACCCTCGATGGAATAAAAAAGGGTGAAGAAAGGCTCGCTGCCCCTCCCTGCCTTGCCTCGGATGGTTTCTCCTCAGTGGTGCCCTGGCCACCCTGCCCTGCTTCGGAGCCAGCCAACTGCTGACTGAAATCTGTACAAACTATGAATATAAATAAACCTTTTCTCCTTTAACCTATGGGTGTCATGTATTTTTGTCCCAACAATGAGAAGTAACTAAGACAACTGTCATCCCCAAAGAGATATTCACTGAATTTATTTAAAGCCACCTGGACAAAAAGCAGCTGCGACAACTTTTACTAAGCCTAAGGGATGATTTCCAGTGCTCACCTTACTGGACCTATCAAGCAATGCCTGATCCCTTCTCTCCCATCTGAGCACCCCCTCGGCCTGGCTTAAAGCTCCCACACTCTCCAGACTCTCCTCCCACTTCAGTGGCCACTTCTCAGCCTTCTTGTTTTCCCAACTTCTGCATGCCAGGCAGCTTAGGACACTGCTTTTCTTTATCTTTTCTTCTTCATGTCACAGGTGATTTAATCCAGGGCCTTGAGCATGTTGCTCTACCGCTGAGCTACACATCCAATCCCTGGTTAGCTCACTTTGACACAGAACTTCACTAAGCTGACCAAGTTGGCCTTGAACTCAAGATTCTCCTGCCTCAGCCTTCAGAGTTGCTGGAGTTAAATGTGCACCACCATGCCGAGCTCTCTCATATTTAGTCTCTTCTCTGCACTCTCTCCTCCTAATTACATTCACGGTCTCATCACTACCCATACCAACAGCACGGCCTCTTTCCTGACCTCAAGGTGTACACATTCAGCCATCTCTGTGTCTCCTAGCCATTCTAACCAGAGCATCACCACCTGTGGCTGGGTCCCTGAAGGCTTCCTCATCTCATCTCAGTGGACAACAATGTAATCCTTAAGTTACCCTGGAATTTTTCTTCCCCTCCCATCTCATTTGAAATGCAGCAGCGGACCATGTTAACTATCTTTCTTTCTCTTTATCTTTTTTCAGAACTCAGGATTAGCCCCAGGAACTCCAAACCAAGCTACATCCCCAAACCCTTCTTAACTTTTTTTGAGACAAGGTCTCTAGATCACTACAACCCCCAGGCTGTGCTGGAACTTGCACTCCTCCTGCCACAATCTCCCAGTGTGCTGGCACTATAGGCCACTCCCCCAGCAATGCTCCTGAATCCACCCTACTCCCACACTGTCCCTGCCATCCACCCACAACGTTTTCATCTTCATTTAGAGCACTGCAATAATCTCCCAGCTGGCTGCTCCCACAAGGGTGGTAGTGAAACTCTGGCATGTTTGTTACTCGTTTTTCTTTCAAGACAAAAGATGTTAGCTTGAGATTTTTTACAACTAAAACTGTTCTCATTCAATGGCAGTATTAACACTTTGCAATAAATGGATTCTGGGTTCCAGTTTGGGCATGATTTCCTTAAAGGTTCCCCGTCACTACCCTAGACTGTTTTCACACAAAAAGGCCAAAATGGAATCAGTGTAACAAAATCACAACATGTCGCACACATCTTTGCTCAAAATCTGCCACCCAGAGTGAAGTCATGAGGCCCAAGGTCCATGGCCGACACCACGTGACCACCTTCCCTCACCTTTCCCCTTTGTGGCTTCCTGAGGATGGTGACCACTGGTGCTCATGCTCATGCTACGTGCTCTCCACACGGCACACTTCTCTACAGAGAGCTCCACGGCCCCCTCTCCCTACTGCCAGGTCAACCTTGGGTATCTACCTGCCAGGAGAGGCTGTACCAGCCCCACAGCTGCACGCAGCCCCTCACCACCACCATCGCGCTTTCAGCTCCTCTTGTTGGGATTTAGTTTTGTTTTTACACCCATTCACAGTCCCTCCAGTAAGTGCCACTCCTGTTACAACTCTTACAAGAATTTAAACTCCCTAAGAAGGCTTCTGTTGTTCTCCACTGTATCCCCCAGTGGCAAGAACATGCCTAGCACATAACACGTCCCTACACATACTCAGTAATGAATTGTTTGAAATGAGATGCTGATCCTACGGTAAGCACACAATTCAGCTACTTGAGTAGCTCTTTTGGTTCTAAACAAGCTCTCAGAGAGCTTGGACTCCTCATGCACAATTCTGCACAATAACTTGCCCACACAGTCCTGTAACAATCATAGCTGCTCTTCCACTTTCAGTTTCCTTATATTTGCTATTAACTTTAGGATTTAAGCAGAACATTTGAAAAAGACAATGGGATCACAATGGTCAATACTAAATGTTCTCAAATGATCCCACAGCTGCCCAGCTGGATCCCTATGCAGGGGGCCTCCCCACTTACTGATGCTTTGCCTGTACACGCATCCTTGCCTCAGTTGGGCTGGTGCTCTCACTGTTACCTGCTGTGTTGTCTCTAAGGAGACTTTATGTAGATACTGAGACGCCTAAGTGGGACAGCAGGAAGAGACTGAGTCCACTGGTGGCTGCTCTCTTGGACAGTACCTCAGTAGTCTTTTCAGGCCTATCTCTAACGGCCTCCAAGGCACATTTCAGTACACATTCAAGTATTTTCACCTTCCTCTTCAGGAGCAAACAGACCCATCCCCCCAGAGCTCCCTGACAATCACAGGACTCCTTCCTGAATCCCCAGATTCTAGACTCCATTTGTTCCTACTGAACTTCATGTTGGAAATTTTAATCAAGCTTTTTGTGCTGCTGGCATAGTAAGGCTGAGAAAAATATTCTGACACAATTATTCTACTCTCTAACACTATTAAACTTTTTTTCATTTCACCAAAAAAAATCGAAATCATCTACATTATTTCCTGAACTTTCAACTACCGTTTAAATAACAAAAACTATGCACTGTCAACATATATTATTGGTGTTTTTCTTAAGAGTTGATATAAATCAACACTGATATAATCAAAACTATTCTCTCAATATACCTAAAAATGTGTATGTATATGACATAGTGCAAAAATTGTAGAATTGTTATCAGTAATGTAGGAATGAAGAACTATCCTTTTAATGCCAGGTCTTTTATCCACATTACCATGTTTCATCCTAATAAAAACCTTTATGGCAGGGAAGGATGTCTTACTAGATTTCAAAGTTATCCAAGACAATTTCCTTAAACCCCAATGGCACACCTTACACTGCTGCCTAGTGGTGAGTTGGTCCAAGGGGAAGAAATTATTAAGTCATTATGAACAGATGATAATTAATACTTATCATAGAACTGTTGTATTTTAGGGAAATAGATGTGACTGGAGTCCATACATACAAGTGAAATAAACCAGTCTTGAAAGTGCAAACATCACATTGTCTCCCTAATGTAAGGAGCTGAAAGATTTAAATAAAACCTAAAATGTACAATAGATAATATAAAATGGGAAGAAATGCTCAAAAGGAAAGAGAAACTGGAATAGGAGAAAGGAGAAAAGGAGGAAAAAGGAAAATACACACACTAGTTAAGATATACCACTCATTGCTATGAGCTCATTGCAAAGACAGACATGTACCTATATTGCTTGATCAATTTTTCATGCCTATACCTTGTTTTATGAGCAACAGATAACAAAACACAATAGACTAAACACCATTACTCTCCTACAATCTTGTTTTGAAATTGTGTTTTATTTTGTATCTTAGGGAAGGGTCTACAAGGTATTCAGGGTCTCACAACTAGATGGGACTAGTAGTGATCAAGAGCTGGGATTACAGGTGGGGCCACCACGCCCAGTCTCAACTGCCTTCTCAGCATGCCCTGGGGGCGGGGCTGGCATAGCAGGTCTGGAGATCAAGCCCTGGCCCCTGTGCCTGCTTCCAGGGGCTTTAATCTGCTATTTGGCTGGTCCTTGTTTTGAAATTTTATACCACTGTTCTTTTTATTTTTCTTCTCTATTATATAAAAAAAAGAAAAAATCGTATTTGACAAATGTGTAACAATCTATCTTAACCCTACAGAGCAGACTAAGACTTTTGTGTTTTTGATGCCAGGGACCGAAATCGGGGGTGCTTGTGAAACAGGTGCTTACAGTGCTGAGCTATCTTCCCAGTTACCTAAGATGTTTTAACACTTCATGGGCCCAAACGATACAAATAGGACTTAAAACTCTACTCGAATAACCATATTGAAGTTTTTCAGCTTGGATTTTTATGGAAAAGACAGCTAGTTGGCTGTAGTTTTTATCCTCAACTATTTCAGGCGCAACTATTCCTCTATATACATTAGTTGAGAAGACAAGTTACTTTCTGCTATGAAAATTTGTATTGATCAACACAAGCCTTGAAAAAGATTCTATTGTTGCCCTTCCCATGATGTGGACTGGACTACAGATCCATGAAAAATGTATTTGCTTCCTTCAGGGCTAAAAAGCTTCATATTAATCATTAAAATAAAGTATCTTCACTTGTCATTTGCTAGAGAACTTGAAGAGAAACAAAATAAAAGCTACAGTAACAGCATCAAATATTCTGTAGAAAATGACCCTATTAACCGGTGGTTTTCTGAAGTCCTTTCTTAAGGAGAGGTCCAGGAGCAGAGGCCCAGACTGGGTGCCCTCAGAGTCCCTTGACTCCCTTGCCTTGTGCAGGTACACATCTTGTACCTGCCTGCCACAGACCCCAATCTACACAGCCTGCACTTCTGGGTCTTTTACATAACTGTGGTTAAAGATATTTTTCACTAGGTTCTTTAAACAAAGGCCCACGTGATGAATTTCTGCTCAAGTTTAGTTCCAGGAAACATTTGTTGCTGCAGATGTTTACACCCTTCTGGTTGTCAGCACATGAAATCTATTCTGCTTCTATTCCTCACTTTAGCAGCTAGCAAGTATCAAATCAAACACAATGTCCAAAGCTTTCCAACACTGATATGGGAATACTTAATTCAACTTGTTTTGAAGTGAGGCTTTTTGTAAATAAAGCTGTTTACCATTCAACTTGCAACGCACAAGTTACTTTAAAAGTGTTTTCAGAAGCATGAAAAAATTACAAAATTTAAAAAGTAAAAAACATGTATAATGTTGACCTGGTAAGTTCCCCATAGGAAAAAAAAAGAGCAAAGTACTGTGGTAGTGGTGCCAAACCTATGGCAGGCATGCCAAGTGCCCCATGGGGCCCTCTCTGCCGACAGGAGCTGGACTGTCCCAGCAGCCCAACATCAGTTACTGCTGCTTTTCTCTGAACTACAATCTCGGCCATTAGTCGCAGCCGTGGCACTTTGCAGTAATTAACTGGGTTTGGGGCTGCGGTCTGGGCATTCAATCTGTTAAAGCTTTGCCATCCCAGAAGTACGACTTTTCACATAGGTAAAAACCCTTCAAAGGCCACTGCTCCATAAAGAAAAAAATAACCCTGTACACTCTTTATTCAAACCTCATTCATCATTTGAAAAAGTACTCAAATATACTATTTAGTTGAATTTCTGTAGCCTGAAACATAGTTCTTCAATTACTATTTTGAAAGTTAATAAGAAAAAACCTCGAGCAAATGTCTAGAGACAGCAGGTGCGCACTCAGACACTCCTCCATGTGGCACACAGGGCAGAGCTCACCACGGGCCACGGGTTGTTCTGGCCCCTTACACCTCACCACTGGTGCTCAGGGCTAAGTGACTCCTCGTAAGGGACTTCAGCAATAGGTACCCGAAGCTTCTATCAAAATCTTGAAGGAATTTGGTCATTATGCTGCATGTGTATCCTACCCTGCCTTAAAATTCAGATGTAACAATGACATTATCCAACTGTTAACAACCCAGACAAGGAAAAATGTATTCTAGAAAGATAAAACAAGAGTCTTAGAAACATATGTATCTGTAAGCCAAAGAAGTTAAACTGAGCCACAAATCTGACCATACCTTTTCCTGGTAAACTAAGAAAAACCACCAAAAAAAAAAAAAAAAAAAAATCAATTGCAGAACAGAATTAACCCCACATATAATGGAAAAGTCTCACTTGTCCTGATACTCCAATCTGAGAAGTATTTTTCTAGATTTATTTAACAAATACACTGAGTTCCTCAATACTGTCCCTGAAAGATATGACTCATCTACAAGTTTTTTGCAGTGTATAACACATACAGCAAAAATATAAAGCTCTCATAATTTAAATAAATAAAAATAAATCCTAGAGAGTCTACCTAGTAGTGCTTCCCCTTTCTCTTTCTTTTTTTTTCTTTTGGTGGTACTAGAGATTTCACGCAGGGCCTTGTGCATGCTAAGCAAGCTCTCCCTACATCCCCAGTCCAGTGCTTCTCATATTAATGGAAAATTTTATGTTTACACTGCCAAATGCTGTAATTGTAGTGTTTGACTATTTATTCACTTACAGCTACTGGGGATTGAACTCAGAGCCTTGCATGCTACCAGTGACCTATATCCCCAGCCCTGAGTTTTAAAATATATTTAATATCCATATTAAAATGGCAAATATCTACCCATTAGACATTGCAAGTTGAAAGTACTGTTTTTACTACCAAAGTAGGGCTAGCAAATACTATATAATATGACAAAAATTTTAAAAGCTGTATAGTGTATGTGCTTATGTTCAAATTTATCATTTATTTACAGTTGATGAAAATAAATTCTAAATGAAGAAAAAAATAGAAATAAGAGGGCAATAAATGAGCATTAAAAACAGGTTTAAAAAGTTGTATCACGTACAGGTATAAATTCTCTATGAATATGATCATTATGTGTATCTAAAATGTACCAATGAAATCTGATTGGAGAAAAAAAAACTCAGTTCAGTTCCAGTGAATATTTTATTTCTGTCTTTTGCCTGACGGCCCTGTGCAGTGCCATGCGGGACCTCAGCTCTCCAACTACCGAAGGACACGTACACAACAGCCACCTCCTGAGGAAGCACAGAAGAAAGTGCATGCAGGGTGCCAGCCGTCCACTTCCTGTGTTTCACCTCATGGGTGGAGTCCTCACCAGGAGCTATCTTCTCTGGCATCCAAATGACAGCTCAGGTGCAAGAAAACAAAATTACAAGGGTATGTGCACAGCCCTGCTAGTTATGGAAGCCAAAGCATCAAATGGTTCCCATGAAGGCCAAACTTATTTTGGAAAGGTGAGTACTCCCATGGAAGCGCAAAGTGACAGCTTCTAACCAAGAATTAAGAGTCCATGTAGTTCCTTCCAGTTCAGTTACATTTACCAAACAGAGGTATGGTTACCACAACAATGCTGCCTAGCAACATGATTGGGGAACTGAATAGAAAGTTCATCCAAGGTCAGTTTTGTCCTAAAAAAAAAAACGATAAATGGCTTTGGTCTGTGTTTAGCCACCTTCATATCTGAAAAAAAAAAAAAATAGAACATTCTAGCATAACAGGAATAAAAAAAAGAATTGAGTTAACTTCATTTAAAAAATACAATGAAGTATTACTAAATGCTGAAGTGTTTCTTTGAAAAGCTAGGATATGTAACAAAGATGACTACAATTATCACTTCATTCAACAATATGATGTAGGTCTTAATGTAATCAAAGCAGAAACATAAAAATTTTAATAAAATAAAAATGCTTTTACCTTCAAATAATCCATCTAGAGAATTATAAAGGAAAACTATTAGAAAAAAATAAGTTTATCAATGTTGCTGAATATAAGACCAACATACAAAAATTAATAATCCCTATAAGCCAAAAATCACTTTCTAGTTATAGGAAAAGTAATTTAAAATGTCAACTAAAACTGTAAATTTTCCAACTGGAAGTTTAACAAAAAAAATGTAAAGAGCTACAAAAAATTACTAAGTGGTTTGTGGATGAAAGACTTAGTAATTATTCCTAATGTGAACCTGAGTTCAGCATGATTAAAATCAAAATCTCTCCAGAATTTTTTTTTATGCAATGCAATCTCCAGCCCCCTAAAATTTTTTTTAAAAAGGGTCAAGAACAGCCTTGATAAATTTGAAGAAAAGTTAAGTAGAACTATGATAAAATGGTTATGATTTGTACTAAACTATGGTAATATGGTAGGGATAAATGAAATAGCCAGAAAAGCTTATACTGAAAAATCTGTTATGTGCTAGCAGCTAACAATGTAAAAATCAGTTTACCCTGAGACATGAGTAATCTGTCTCACACCACAGAGAAACCAGAGTCTACAGGGTCTCACTACGTAGATAGGACTCACAGTAATCTGCCTGTTTACAGCCTCCCAAGAGCTGGGATTATAAGCATCTGGGCCCAGTCTCTACTGCCTTCTCAGTATGCCCTGGGGGCCGAGCTGGCATGGCAAGCCAGAGCATTGAAGCTCCAGCCCCTGCACCTGCTTGCAGGCGCTTTAATCTGCTGAGCTATTTGGCCATTCTCGGAATAATGATTTTTTTAAATGAAATGCAAATAGTAAAGATTATAAAGTTAAAGACTAATAAATCAATGTCTTTTAGGTGACAACGAAATGAAAAGGTAATCTAAAGAATGGGAAGATGTGGACTAGAGATGCATGTAGCCCAGGGATAGAGCTACCTCTGGCATATGTGAGCCGCAGGCTGCCATCTCTAATACTGGGCAGAAAAAGAGGAAAAGAACTGAGGAACCAACTGTTGAGAGTTTAATATCCGATAGCAATCTATTATTACCCTAAAAACTCTTGTGTCTACTTCCAGGATAACATCAACAAACACCATTAAAAATTTATTAGTCACCAGGTACTATGCTTGCTCCAAAAGACACAGCTGTGAACAAGATAGTTCCTGCTTCCAAAAAGGTCACAGTCAACTGTGGTTCTGACCAATAAGCAACCTACAGCAGGTGTGGCAAATCCATGACAGGAGATACATGGGGAACCGGGAGCAATAAGGGCATCCAAACTAAGACAGGAAAGATGAAAATAGCCAGATGCCCTGACTGCAAATAAGGGAAATCCCAAGCCAACCAAGAGGCACACCACCACATAAGGAACCCCAGAGGGCGAGCACCAGTGTGCCAGCAAGGGCACAAGCTCCAGCTGTCTTCCTGCTGTCCCACCTTTAACGTGTCCAGCGCTTGCCTTGCTTCCTTCATGGCTGCAAGAGGGCTGGGACGTGGCCCACAGAAGAAGGCTTTCTGCACGAACAAAAAACCTTTCCTGGTGCTCCTTACATCTCAGGGCCATGACAAAGTCACATGTCCATGCTTCAAACATCAACTGGGAAGAATGCAATCTTCTGACACCTGAAGACTGTGGCTGGGCATAAGCTCACCTTACCCAGAATATGTGGAGTTGCAGAGAACAGTGAATTCTTAAATAAACTAAGGTTCTGCTAAGAAACAAGAGAGCAGCTGGATGTGGCAGTCCACTCATAGTGTCAGCTACATGGGTGTGAAGCAGGAGAATGTGAGTTCAAGGCTAGCCTGAGCAACATGGCAACCAAGACTTGTCTCAATATAAAACAAAAAGGCCTAGAGAGCTAGCTCAGTGGTAGAGCACTTTTTTGTGTGTGCAGGCATGGGTCCAGCACTGAACAAAGAATATTCCCCCCCCCAAAAAAAGAGGGTAGTGAAAGTTTGTAGAAATAGCAAAACAGGAGCTTGGGACAGTGAAGAAGTAATGTTTCCTTTGTGCACAGTATTATATTTGGCACTAACAGAGAACATCAAGAAATAAAGACCTCCTATGCCTAAGTAGCAGCATATACACATTTAGAATTTTAATAGAGAAAAATGTCATAGAAGTGAAACTGATATACTATAGGGCAAATCACATCACAGACTAATGAGGTAGTTCAGGTTGTGAAAAAAAAAAACCAATAACAGCTTTATTTTCATTTAAAGGCACAAAGGTAAAAATTTAGAGGAGAAAACATAAGCACTGATCTGTAACAGAGACTATGGAGAACAGTGAGGAAACTGCATGCGTAAATATGTCTTTCCAGCATTTAGCCCAGCACCTAAAGTTCAAAGTCGCTCACAACACACTGGTTGAATGGTGATTAAACAAATGAAGACAAACTGAGATTTGAAATACTATCAAAAGTGGCTTTAAAATGAATTTTTTTTAAAAGTTGCTTATCAGAGGAAACTTGTGACCAAAACTATTTCTGATAAAAACTGTAGTTTTTTGGTTTTTTTAAACCCTCTAGTTTTCAATTAATATCATGGAGACCTTTGAGACAATGTGTGGTGAGTCAGAAGGCCATGAAAGCCACAGGGGCACAGGCAAGGCCTGGAGCCAGGGCCTCAAAAACTAAACACCAGAAAGAGGCCCACTTCTAACCAGCGAGTGGCACACACAAGTATACATATTTTGTTCACTTTATTTACAAAGAATGTCATGTACATATAAAGTAGTATTGCTTATTTTAGACTCATTTGTCACACATCATCAGACATAGCCAACCTAGTTCAATCCTGAACCCTTAGAAACTTTCGTGGCTGGATCTCTAGATCTGTTTTCTAATTCAACAGGAAAGAGCCAGAACCTAACATGGGAACACCAGGATCATGG
The DNA here is from genome assembly GCA_004027165.1 of Ctenomys sociabilis. Lineage (NCBI taxonomy): Eukaryota > Metazoa > Chordata > Mammalia > Rodentia > Ctenomyidae > Ctenomys > Ctenomys sociabilis. The sequence goes on from PVKA01008380.1 coordinate 70,041, forward strand.
GCTCCGTGGCCTCCTCAGTGCTGACCATACAGAATGGCAATCTTTGTGGAGGCTTCTTGTTTGTCTTTTGGGGTTTTGCCACAGGATCTCACAAGAAGTTCAGGATGGCCTGCAATGTAGTCTTCCTCCAGCCTTACCCTACAGCTTGAGTGCTGGAATTACAGGCACACACCACCACATCTAGCTCAGTTCTGTGTCTTTAACACTTAGGACAATTCTGTGCCAAATTCTTCTATTAAAGTTTCACATGTGACTCCTGTACTCTATTTTTCTTCTGTACATGTAATGGTGATACCTCCAACATGTCAACTATTTACAACCACACCAAGCCCACAACTGAGGCAAACAAAGTATTTAACAAAGCTAGGTCATTATCACATGCCTCTCCAACGTCATCATTTCCCTCAATAATCCATGACAAGCTAAATATCAAAGATTCTTTGTTTTCTTTTAGTTTCAATTATTTGATTTTAATTACTGCTTGTCGTATCTTATGTATTATTTAATTTTAACTGCACTCCCAGCAACTTTACTTACCACTCTAATTTTTGTTTTGTTTTAATACCGGGATCTTGATTCGCAGCTTGGAGCTGCAGTGCTCCTTCTGTCTGAGCCCCCCACCCCTACCCCTGGCACTGAGATTCCAGGCCTGCGCTAATGCACCCGGTTTGGGCACCTGGCATGCCTCGGTTCCAGGGCCAGCACAGCATGTTATGCTGGGGACCAAACCCAGGTACTTGTGCTGGCCAGACAGGCACTTATGCCACCATGGTATTTCCCTGGTCCCTCATTCTGCTATTCTACAACCAGTCACTGTCATCCACTAAGGATGCGGATAGCAAAAAACACCATGCTGTATGTTCTCAGGAACCATAACATTTTAACACAAGTAGTCCGAGTAAGAGTTCAGGGATGAATATGATAAGTACATAAAATCTAGACAGGTAAACAATACCCTCAAGCCCCATAAAAAGATAATTATCAATAGTAGGAAAAAGGGAAAGTTGTGCTAGAAAGAAAATGTAACTGTAGATTATACAGCTCAGATGTGAAAACATATTCAAAGTCCTAACACAGTGCCGAGGGCCAGCAATATAGCTCAGTGGCACAGTACTTGCCTGGCAACCATGATGTCATGAGTTCAATTCCTGCTACAAGAAAAAAACCCTCTAGAATAAGATAATACTGAATATTATTTCAAATTTAATTATAATTACCATGAGAGGGGAGAAGTCCTGTGCATATGCAGGAGGGGTAATAATAGGGAAGATAAATTCTCAACTGAAAGAAGTGGCAATTTGTGATTATTTGACAAGTCATCACATATAAAATGGGTGAAACGCTGCCAGACAGTGACCACCTGCCAGACCGTAAGAGAAATACAGCCGAGAAGGTAAGGGTCCGCCTGATCTTACAGCTGTGTGCATTCCTCTACACCTCATATCTGAAACAATTCTATTATTTTCCTGAACACCATATAGATCTTACTCCTGGGTCCCAATGGCCTCAAGCCAAAGAACAAATTGTAATTCATTATGTATGCATGTACAGATATATATATAAGAAAACCTGATTTTAAAAAGTCAAAATTTTTCCAATTATTTACAAATGTTTGATTTACTTATAAGTAGTTCCTAAGACTATGGCTAGTGAAGTAGGTATAATTAAATGATGAACAAATTAGGTATAATTAAAAAGCAAAGTTCCAGAGCCAAGGAGATGGCTCAGTGGAATAGCTCTTTCCCTGGCAAGTGCAAGGGCCTGAGTTCAATCTCCAGTTCCACCAAAAAGAAAAAAGCAAACTTCCTCATTTTCTTTTTTTGGCCATTCTGGTGTTGAACTCAGAGCCTTCATTAAACTGCATTCCCAGCCTTTATTTTTTAGTTTGAGTCAGGTTCTTGTAAGTCACTGAGTTGCCAAATAGGGCTTGAGCTTGCAATGCTCCTGCCTCAGCCTCCCTGAGTACTGCAATTACAATGGTTTTTTTTTATTTAAAGTGAAGGTCCTGATCTATCAAGAAATATAATATAGGGATTGGGGAGATAGCTCAGCAGCTTAAGTACCTGCCTGGCAAACACAAGGTCCTAAATTCAATCCCCAGTACTAAAAAAAAAATAACATAGGTAAGTTAATTTCTGTAACTAGCAAGTAAATTGTCACTAGATGGCACTGCTACTAGATACTTTAAAAAATTAATAAAATGATACATTGATTTATTAAAATAATACCTTCAAACTTTCCTGGCTTTGAGGTTATCCTATGGTGCTTAAAAATAGATATGGTTCCATAAAAAGAAAACAATGATATGATCAAGTTAAATAATTGTGAATTTGGCATCTTAATTTTTCTAGTATTGTCTAAGCAGAAATAATTATTTCTTCTGCTTTTAATACAAAAAGTAAACATAGTGCATTTAGTGATACAAACGTCATGGTTTCTACTATTACCAATTTGGCAAAGGAGAACTGTACTTTCCAGAACCCTTCCATTTAAGGTGCTAGGCTTCAGGGGACCCAAGAGAAATGCACTAGGTATCTGGAAGGGGTAACTGTGGCAGCAGTCAGCTCTTGAACATCATTTGTCTTTATGGTTTGGTGTGTCAGACAGAACCCCAGCAGGGTCCAGTGCCCCTCTGCTCACCTCCCTCCATGTCCAGTTCTCTTTGATGAACAATGAATCTTCTGGAGAACAAAGGGCCCCAGGCCTATCACTACACACCTGCTGGGAGATACAGAGATGGTATTCGAAAACACATCCTGACTGACAAAGCTATATTTAGCTGATTATAATGCAGTGAATAATTAAAACCCATTCTCAAAGTAGCTTCAATGTAGTCAGTAGTATTTTATTAATCATACAGAATTAGATCAACTTTTGCATACATCAAATATAATTCTTAAAAGAATAAAACATATAAGGCAGGCATAATTGTGCATATCTGTAAGCCCAGCTACCCAGGAGACTGAGGCAGGAGGCTCACAAAGCCACCCTGAGCAACTTAGCCTAGGTAAGTTCCACTCTTGAGTATTGCAGCAACACACACACACACACACACACACACACACACACACACACACACACCACCCCACCCCAGCCCACCCCACCCCACTCCACACCACACCACACAGAAGCCAGTGATCTGTTTTGATCTATTTAAGTGAGCTGAGATCACACTTGCTAAGCAAAATAGTGAACTAAGGAAATCCAAC
>PVKA01008381.1:0-73149 GCA_004027165.1 Ctenomys sociabilis
TGTGTGTGTGTGTGTGTGTGTGTGTGTGTGTGTGTGTGTGTGTCTCCCTTCTCTTTGAAAGGTTTGAATTCTAACCACTGTCTCCTAAGTCTGTTAAAACACTAATGTTTTGAAGATTTTCTCCTTAAGCATTTTTGCTCCTGTCCCATCTAGTCCTAGTATTTGGCAAATATGCTAAATGGCAAACTGGCCTAAGTCCCACCCAAGATCTCCCCTAAAAGATCTGCTGGTTTCTACATTCCCAGAAAGTACCTCAACAGGTTAAAAAACCCCAGATTTTGAGCTTCACTGGCACCATCCCATCCCGTGCAGCCCAGAATCAATATCTGCCTTCAGGGTAAAGTTGTGCTAGCATCTTCCCCCTGGATTGCTTCCTCTCTGGACTGAGCTACCTCTGCCACTCCTCACTGTCTTTAAACAAAGGTGGTCTCCATAAATTACTAGTGTTTCTGTTGTTCTGCTGATCACTACAACCCACCCAGGTGTGTCAGTGAATGTCTATTAAAGGCTCATTTATTATCCCTTTGTGATCTGCTGAAGCATGTGGTACATTTTCTCATTTACCCTTCACCAGTTGATGGGCCCCACCCTGCTTTCACTCACAGGCTCTGGGGCCTTACCAGTATAAATATAGCTCAGTTTATTTAATGCTGTCTCTTCCTCTACCACTTATTCTTTGAAGTAGTTCTTCTGAACAAAATCTACACTGAAGTAATTGAATCTTTGTGATTAATGACACCCTCTGTTATTCCTCCACTATAAATGCATAACTTTCCATGTTACATTTCACAAATGCTACAAGCCCTAATCACTGCAGCCTTGAATGTTATTTCTGTTCCCTAATTTCTTATTTGACAGTGGCATCTTTCTGACTTTCTTGGGAATTATTTTGTTTGACTTAGGTATTGTAGCTTTTTTTTTTCCAAGAAGATGATTGTTTTCATCAGGTGGGCAAGACTTTACCCAGTCTTTCTGAAAGGTAGGTGTTGTCCACCATTCCCAAGTTTTACTTTTAACTAAATCAAAATGATAAGAAATATGTGCTTTCACAGCATTCTTTAGTGCTTTTATAGCTCTATATCTGAGAATTATTCAGTTAATTTAACAAAATTGAACAAACACTTGAAATTACTAGCATACCTTTAATTTTAAAACTTTAACATTTCTTGGTGTTTACTGTATGACTAACACAGTTCTAACCACATCATAACTATCAGTTTACTTTATTGCTTTCATTTTTGTTTTTTTTTGTTTTGTTTTGTTTTGTTTTGTTTTTGCAGAACCAGAGATAGAACTTAGGCCCTTATGCTTGCCAGGGAAGCGTTTATTCCACTGAGCCATCTCCCCGGCCAGTTTACTTTATTTCTGAAGCCATTCTATAAAGTAAAAATGATCATTCCTGTCTCACAGTGAGGAAACTGAAAAGAATAAATGGTACAACCAGGACTGAACCCAGGAAGGCTGGCTCAAGGTCTGAATTCTAAACCACTCTTTAGCCACATGATACTCATTGTGGTGTTGATTTCAGCTCTCTGAAAAAGATTCACCACTCAGTGAGGACCCACACACATGCCTCCCAAACTTTATGTTAGAAAAGGTGCTGACGGTTCCTTCTAGCAAAAGTGGGTGGTCCGCATTTCTGAGAGCTCATCTAATGTTGGCTGTACAGTATTATTGTCCTCACCTTATTTTTCCTTCACCTACTCTTCTTAATTGCTTTTCTTTTCTGTGCTATTGCATTTTTCTAAAATGGCATGACTGTTTTTTGTGGAATGTAGTATGGAATAAATATATAAATAAATAAAACTAATGTTTTCCAAGATTTTATGAGGTGAATCTATCCATTGCCAGGAAAATATCGTTTCAATTACCAAAGCCTACTGTGTAGTCCCAGTTATGTAGCTAGTGACTCACTTTCCACATCCTCATTTCTGTTACAAAGTCATGTCTGTATGAACTAGAAAAAGAAATGAAAATACCACCTAAGTCTTTCAATTTCCTACATAAAATGTCAGATTCTCTAGAGATACATTCCAGAGGTTTCCAAGACATGTCTGCCCTAATTGGCCACAGAAGGGACAAGATTCCAGCCAGGAGTCTAAATACACAAGCAGTAAGCGAGTTGGACTGTAAATGGGTGGGGAAATGGAAAGTCCTTGGCTGTATAGGCAAGGAGTCCAGACCAAGATTTCAAGCTGAGCATGGGGTGATGGCAGGTCAGGAGCCCTTTTATTTATTTATTTATTTTTGCTTTTAATGAACTGAATGAGGTTAGAAGGCAAGAATCTGTGTAGGCAGTAGGTGCTAGGACAGCAGGCTTGAATGAGATCAGTGGGTTTTCTGTGACCCAGCCTTATCTACTTCTCTTGTTTTCATCTTTCACTATGATTCTTCCAATCTCTGCTCCAACTACACAAATAAATTACTAAAATGTTCCCCAAATATGGTAAACTCATGCCCTTTTTTGCATAGTGGTTCCTTCCTCTTAGCTCTACCCACCTGAAAAAGATCTACTCACTTTTTCCAGATTCTGCTTAAATACCTTCACTATGAAGACTTTCATCCTCCCTCCACCATGTAATTGTTGCCATGTCTAGCACTGATAATAGTATGAATTTGTAACATAGCTCTCTAGTGTGAGAAATGTCACATTACTGTGTTTTTTCCTCAATCATATTTAGAAAATATTAGTTCTCAATATGTGGATGTTGACACACCCAGTATGTTTATGGGTACTTCTCCTCCTAGGATTCCATACTCAGAACCCTAAGAGCCTAGCACAGTTCATAAAAGATGAGAAATGGTCCTTTGGTCTTTAACGTACCTCCATTACAGTGTACACAGATGGCATCTCTGCTTGCTCCTGCTTTGGAGGAACAAAGCATCCAGTCTCTTATCACTGCATGTGAGGTTTTTATAGAGGTTTTTATCAGGTTGAAGAAGTTCTGTTATATTCCTAGTCTGTCAAGTGTTTTTATCATAAAATGATTATTAGATTTTGTTGGGGTTTTTTCTGCATCTACTGGATGATTTTGTAGGTTTTGTCCATTATTCTGTTGACATACTGTATTACATTGATTGACTTTTTGATATTAAACCAATCCTACATTCCCAGGTTAGATCATACTTGCTTATGAAAGCTGGGGCAATAGTTCAGCAGTCTTAAGTGTCTACCTGGCAAGGTCAAGGACCCAGGTTCAATCTCCAGTACCACATGCTGTGCTGGCCCAAGTCCCAGCTGCATAGTGAGACCCTGTACCAAACAAACATACTTGTTTATGGAATATAATTCTTTTCAAATGTTTCTGACCCAGGCATGGTGGCACATGCCTATAATTTGGAAGGCAGAGACAATAGGATTGCACAGGTTTTAGGCTAGCTTGGGCTACATAGTGAATTGAAGGCCAGCCTAAAATACATAGTTATACGCTGTCTCAAAAAAACATAAAGTTGGGGTTGGGGAGATAGCTCAGCAGCTTAAGCACCTGCCTGGCAAATGCAAGGTTCTGAGTCCAGTCCCTGGTATTAAAAAAAAAGATGGCTCGGTGGAATAAGTGCTTCCCTGGCAAGTGCAAGGGCCTGAGTTCAGTCCCTGGTTCTGCCAAAAAAAAAAAAAAAAAAGCTGCTGAATTTGATTTTCTGGTATCTTCCTGAGGGTGTGTGTGTGTGTGTGTGTGTGTGTGTGTGTGTGTGTATGGGTGAATTATATAATAGTTTTCTTATGATATCTTTAATTTTGATGTTAGCATTATTCTTATCAAAAGCATTGACAAATGTTCCTTTTTATGTTATTTTTTGGAAATTAGAGAGAATTAATGTTATTTTTCCTTTAAACATTGGATAGAACCAGGAAGTCATCTGGGGCCTGGTTTTTCTTGTGGGAACCTTTATAACAATAAATTCTGTATCTTTATTCTTTATAGGTTGTACAGAAACAGCTGATAAGGGCTGAGACTCCTGTTCTTAAAAAGTCCTGCTTGCAAAGATGGCCTAGGAACTTGAATTTTGGCAATGTTCTTGCCACCCTAACAATGAATCGCTGTGCATGTGGCATAACTAACATATGGCTTATACTGAACACCTTTTTTTTTTCTAAGAGTCTGAAATTTTGATACATGCTAGGTTCAGGGTGACTATATGACCATCCAGTAAAAACCCTTGAGCACTGGGTCTCTAATGAGAACATTTCACATGTGTTAACTCAGTGCTGAAGGAATCAAGTGCACTGTATGGGACTCTATAGGTTGAAGGCTTTTGCAACTTTGCATCTAGTTTGGACTTTGCACTCTACCTCGTGAGCCTTTTCCTTTCCTGATTTGGCTTACTATCTGTTTTCTGTAATAAACCATATCCATGAGTACAAGTATATAACAAGTCCTATAGTCTTCATAGGGCTTTACCAAACCTGGGGACAGTCCTGAGGTCCCCAACATGGATTTATGCCTCAGCCTCCAAAGTGCTGAGATTATAGGAATGCACCACCATACCCAGCTTCCTCTTGAGCCTAAGAATGTCTATTTTGAGTCATCTGACCTATTTGCATGCGATTTTGTAATTGTTTCCTTATAATCTTTTTTATTATAATTCCTTTTTTATATCTGAAAAGCCAGTAGTAATGTCTTACTTTTTATTTTTGAATTTTAGTAACTTGAGGAGTCTCCTTTTTTCCTTATTCAGTCTAGCTAAATGTTTGTCAATCTTTTCAGAGAACTACTTTCATTTTCACTGGTTTTCTCTATTATTTTTCTCTTCACTATTTTTTTTTTATTTCCAGTCTAGCATTATCTACTTCTTTCTGCTTGCTTTAGGTTTAGTTTGCAATGTTTTTTAGTTCCTTAATCAGTTACTATTTTAAATTGCTCTCCTTTTGTAATATAAGAACTTTTGGGTATAAATTTCTAAGCCTTGTTTTACCTGTTTATCATAAGTTTTACTATGTTGTGTCTTAGTTTTCAAATTCATCTTAAAGTATTTTCTAATTTATCCTGTGATTAAATTAGAATGTAAACTACCACTTATGCAGAAGTACATAGTTTAGTTTCTACCTATTTGTAAATTTTCCAGATTGCTTTCATTAGCCAGATGTGGTGTCACACACCTGTAATTCCAGCACTCAGGAGGCTGAGGCAGAAGGATCCCCATGAGTTTAAGGCTAGCCTGGGTTACATAGCGAGTTTAAGACCAGCCTGAATTAAAGTGCAGGGGAAAAACCAAATTGCTTTCATTATTGATTTCTAATTTCATTTCACTGTGGCTGGAGAAAATATACTGAATGTTCATGCTCACTTGCAATGAAGTATAACATGCTTGGGGGAGCTTTGGAATTCCTTCTTTTCCAGTTGTGGGAACTGCCCCAAGACATCACACCTGCTAGGCAAATCCTCTACCGCAGAACTACTCCCCAGTCCTGAAATCCCTTTTATCACCTTTGATCCCTTTTATAAAAGCCAGTCTAAGAGTCTGGCTTTTATAAAGCCAGACTCTTAGGCATTGCAGCTTCTTCTCTTTCCTTCCTAATTCCTGCCATTCTGGAAGGCAGAAGCAAAAAATACCAAGTCAGTTTAATTTCTTCTTGATACAGTTCCCCATTTCCAAAGACACCCCCTAACTAGCTGTAGCTTCTCTTTTTGGGTACATTATCCCATCGAAACGTATCTCTTCCACACAAGCAATGCAAAATGAGTTCTCACTTCCTTCTTCTCTCACTGGCTGCCTCTGAAACACCTCCACTCAAGGGTTAGTCAGTGCTTAGCTGAATGCTGAACTTAGCCCCAGACCATCACACTAATGGCAGACCAAGGGAATGCTAGTTTGATGACATTAAAGTTTTCATGTGGTATAAAAAACTCCCACCTGCCCTCCTGTCAAGAACTACACCAGTGCCACTAAAATTATTCTTTTCACTCCTTTCTCAGTCATATACTCATAGGACCAGGAAGATAGTTCAGTGGCATAAGCACATGCCTGGCAAGCATCCTGAGTTCAATCTCTGGTGCCAAAAAGTAAATGAATAAATAAAATTCACTCAGGGCCGGCCACATAACTCAGCAGACTAAAGTGCCTGCTTAGGCAGAGTGCAGCGGCCAGGGTTCAATCCCTGACATGCTGTGCCAGCCCCAACCCCAGAGCATTCTGAGATAGCGATTGAGACTGGATGTGGTGGTGTGTGCCTGTAATCCCAGTGCTTGGGAAGCTAAAAGTAGGAGAATCACTACGAGTCCAATCTACATAGTGAAATCCTGTAGACCCTGTACTAAATATTAAAAAAATAAATAAAATTCAGTCAGCCATATGCCCAGACTATAACCACATTGTCTTCCTTCCCTTTGTATCCATAAAGAATCCATTTGACTGCAGTTAGAAAAAAAAAAAAAAATTAAAAAATCCAATTGTTAAGTTAATAAGAGTTTATTTTTCTCACGTAACGAAAAGTTTGGGGACAGACAATTTCAGGGCTTATGCAGCTGATTAATGAGACCATCAACGGCAGCACTCTGTGCATTCTTATGGGGCAACATCCTTAGCAGGTGGACATCATCCTTATGCATGTCGCCTTGGAGCCACAGATAGCTACTACACCTTGAGACCAAATCCTGATCTTTGGAGAAAAGGGGGTATGGCAGAGAAGCAAAAGTTCTGCCAGCAATATTATAAAGCTTTTCCAGAAGACTTCCCCAGAAACTTCTGCTTATGTCCCATTATTTAAATCTAGGTCATATGATTCCCCCTGGATCATGACTGAAGACTCAAAACTGGGCAGAGAGAAGGGAGTGGGAGTGGTGCCTGGCCAGCCATGACTGGCTGCCACACCTCCCTTCACAGCCTCAGTGCAGCCTTAGAAGCTAGGGGCACTTTTAAAAGCATTCTTAGCCGGGCGTGGTGGCGCACGCCTGTAATCCCAGCACTAGGGAGGCTGAGGCAGGAGGATTGTTGTGAGTTCGAGACCAGCCTGAGCTACAAAGTGAGCTTAAGGCCAGCCTGAACTGCACAGTGAGACCCTGTCTCAAAAAAAAGACAAAAAAAAATAAATAAATAAATAAAAAATAAAAAATAAAAGCATTCTTTTCTCTTTTCTTTCATTTTGTTTTGTTTTGTTTGAGACGGGCTTCACTATATAGTACAAGTTGGCTTTGAGCTCACTGTGTAGCCCAGGCTGGTTTTAAACTTTCAACAATCCTTCTGCCTTTGTCTCTCCAGAGCTAGAATTACAGACATGGGGAGTAGGATTTTAATTATGGATTCTGAAGGCATACAAACACTCAATCTGTACTAAGAGTTATAGAAAAGATATATAAGGAAAAGAAAATTAGCTTTTTCCCCCTCCCTCTTCCCTGCAGCTGATTGTAGGAGTCATACATACAGACTATGAATTAAATTGGGGTTATTTTATGATTAAAGATTTTCATTAGATAGCTTTTTAAAATCTTTTTTCTTTTTTTTTTAAAACCAGGGATTGAACTCAGGCCCTTGCGCTTGCCAAGGAAGCACTTATTCCACTGAGCCATCTCCCTGGCCCTTAAAATCTTTTTTAATTATGTAATTATTTATTTGGTATAGGGTCTCACTGTACAGCTCAGACACAATGATCCTCCTCTCTCAGCCTCCCAGCGCTGGGATTACAGGCATGTGCTACAACATCTGATTTTGGTGGAGGGCATGACAGCATGTGCCAGGAAATCAAACCCAGGTCCTTGTGCTTGCCAGGCAGGTGCTTACACCTCTGAGCTATCTCCCCAGTCTCTAGATAATTTTTTTAATCAAACCCTGGGCCTTCTTCATGCTAGGCAAGTATCTTATTACTAAGCTATATACCCTAAGCCCTTCACTTGGTTCTTTTTTTTTTTTTTTTTTTTTTTTTTTTTTTTTTTTTTTTTTTTTTTTTTTTTTTTTTTTGTCTTTTTGAGACAGGGTCTCACTTTGCAGTTCAGGCTGTCCTTAAGCTCATTTTATAGCTCAGGCTGGTCTCAAACTCACAACAATCCTCCTGCCTCAGCCTCCCAAATGCTGGGATTACAGGCCTGTGCCACCACGCCCAGCTTTTTTTTTTTATTCTTTTTTTGTTAGTGCATATTGGTTATACAGAATAGTGCATCTTGCAATATCAATACATACATTTAGCACACTTTATTCATTTCCCTCACTCCATCATGTCCCAGAGCGTCTGACTCAGTGGCCATTGTTTTAGCTCCAAGCATCAGACCGTACTAATCTGTCCAAGCCTGAAGTTTCCAGGGCCTGTCACTACTAAAATAAGGCAAATCAAAAAACTGGATCTTAGGGGCCAGGGAGATGGCTCAGTGGAATAAGCGCTTCCCTGGCAAGCACAAGGGCCTGAGTTCAATCCCCATTTCCGCCAAAAAAAAGTGAATCACCCTAAGTCTTTGACAAATGTTAGTTTATAGCCTCATTTTATTATAAACTCCAAGAGGACAAGAAACATTTTTAAAATGAACTTCTAAGTCCTATACTTACCAAATGAAATACAAGACACACTCAGTAAATTTTATTAAACAGACACATTCACAAATAAATGCATAAAATAGTGTAAAATAGATTTAAAAAATAATAATAAACTGGTATAGTGGCCCATACCTGTGATCCCAACAATTGGGAGGGTAACAAAGTAAAATTGAGTTCAAAGCCTGCCTGGGCTACACAGGCCAGTGTGAGTGACAGAGAGGGGAAGGGGCAGGGAGGAATTGGGGACCCAAGTCTTCAGCCCCATTCCAATTTACTTGAGCTAACTGAAAGAGAATACCCAAGATAAAAGAAGAGATGGAAAAGGAAAGGGAAGGAGGAGGAGAAGGAGAGAAAGGAGAGGGGAAAAGAGGAGAGGGGAGAAGAGGAGAGAAAAGAGCAGAGGAGAGGACAGGAGAGGGGAGGGGAGGAGAAGGGACGAAAGGAGAGGGGAGGGGAAGGGAGGAAGAAAAGAAAAGTAATATCCTGCAACTTCCTAATTAGTCCTTCAGGCTTAAATAAACCATGTCCTGGGGCATGCAGATAGCCCATGTACACATACATCATGATTTTTATATCATTCATTTTCAACTTGGTGGATTTTTGTAAGCATCAGGAACACTTTCTGTCACATTTTGGACCTGTCCTTCAGGAAGACAGGATACCTCAGTGTAAACAAAACTGTAAGAAAGCATAAATTTCTGAAGTCTTAGCACAATCCTTGGTACCCAGTGAGCATTCCATTTCCGTATATATTTTTATTATAATTACGGTTATGATAATTTTCCCATGCCCAAATTATGTACTTCCCCTCTACACACACACACACACACACACACACACACACACACAAAAACCTTTAGTGACAAGGCGCCAAACCTTTAGAGTACCTGTCCATTCCTATCCCACAAAGAGGTCAACCCCAGAAACAACACACACCTGTTCCTGGAAACATTAACAGGTTCCCTACAGCTTGTTAGTACTTACCAGACTCCTCAGAGATCTGTGCTTCCTGGGATGATAGCACTGCTTTGAAGTGTCAGAGCCTTCCCTCTCCCTCCCCAGAGCATTTGCAGGCATAAATCCAAGGCCACAGCAAATGTTTGCTCTCTTCCTGTGTCATTTTCCAATTGTCTTTCATAGGACAATGGATATTTCTCTTCCTCCTTAAAATCTTTTCCTTTGTGCCTTACTTTTTCTAAGAGTATTTCTCCCAACTTTTCATGTATGTTTCGTATCAGTGGGTAGAGCTACTGTGTTTTCTTTCATCTTGTATATGAGGAAGAATGTTATGCTTGTGCCAGCTGTAACTGATGACCTTGCCAGCAAGAAACACAATTTAGAGATGATTGCAACCATTCTGACTCCCTATTTCCTGAGGTTTTGTGGTTTTCCTTGGAAAACTACCACAGAAAATTGCCTCATTTCCATGTCTCATCAAAAAAAAAAAAAGGTAACATACAAAATCTGTTTATAAAGCTGCTCATCTCTCCTACCCATGCACTGACCTCTGTCATCTCCATGGTACACAGTCAATGCCACCCTCATTCACAGAGCCACTGTGCTTTTCACTTTGTTCTGCAACTCAGATCTCAAGGGCCCTGTCCCCAGCTATGGCAACTTTCTTTTTTTTTTTTTTTGGTGGAACCGCCGGGGATTGAACTCCAGCCCTTGTGCTTGCCAGGCAAGTGCTTATTCTACTGAGCCATCTCCCCAGCCCATGGCAACTTTCTTTTACCAAAGTTTTTCCTCTCTCCTTCTTCCCTCCTACTCCTCTCACTGTACAGGCTGCTCAGAGAATCTTCTTAAACTCTCTCTGAGCATTCCAAGGATCATACTCCAATCAGCTCATTCTAAACCAAACCATATTTCCTTGCCCTCAAAACCTGAATCCCTTAAAAAAAAAAAAAAAAAAAACTGAATTCTTATACCACATTCTGTAAGTCTCTATTTCAAACCTACTTTTAAAAATTGCAATTCTTGGGCTGGGAATATAGTTCAGCTGCATAAGTACCTGTCTGGCAAGTGCAAGGTCCTAAATTCAATCCCCAGTATAAAAAAAAAGAATTACAATTCTTGCCAGGCATAATGGCACATGCATAGTATCACAGTAATAGGAGGCTGAGGCAGGAGAATCACCACAAGTTTGAGGCCAACTTGAGCTACATAGTGAGCTCAAGGCCAGCCTGAAATATGTAGTGAGGGGCTGGTGAGATAGTTCAGTGGCCTGCCTGGCAAACGCAAGGTCCTGAGTTCAATCCCTGGTACCAAGAAAAATAAATAAATAAAAGAAAGAAATATGTAGTGAGCACCTGTCTCAAAAGAAAAAGTAGAAGAGTTACAGTTCTTGGCAGGAAATGTTTTTTTCTTTGGTTTTTGGATTTTTTTGTTTTGTTTTGTTTTGTTTTTTGTTTTTTGTTTTTTGTTTTTTGTTTTTTTTTTTTTGTTTTTTTTTTGTCTTTTTGAGACAGGGTCTCACTATGCAGTTCAGGCTGGCCTTGAGCTCACTTTGTAGCTCAGGCTGGTCTCGAACTCAGAACAATCCACCTGCCTCAGCCTCCCGAGTACTGGGATTACAGGCATGCGCCACCACGCCTGGCTTGTTTTGTTTTGTTTTTGATGGAACTCAGGCCCTTGCTTTTGCCAGAGAAGTGCTTATTTCACTCATCCATCTCCCTGGCCCTTGGCAGGAAATGGGACTGGCTCCATGGTAGAACTCATGCTCAGCATGTTACAGGCCCTTGTTTTAGCCTCAGCAAAATAAATAAATAAAACAATGATTATAGGAAGAAGAATCATAATTCTTGAAATTCCACATCATTCACCATTGAATAGTTTATATGGGATGAACACAAACTTCAAGTTAAAGGGTATTTTTTAATTTTTGTCTCCATTGTAATTGTTTTGTGTTCTCTGTCACCCTCTCCCCCACACAGGGAGGAATAGCACCTTGTGATATTTGTGATTCAGACAGGAAGTCCTTCCCTATCAAGGCCTAAGTGAAATGGCTCTGTCTTCAAAAGCCACAGGGGAACTCAGGGATGCCTCCATGGGAGTAGTCCTCAAAATGTGCCAAACACAGAATATGAACCAATATTTATGTAGGGGTTTTTTGTTTTGTTTTGTATTTTGGTTTGGTGGTTTTTTTTGTTTTTTTTTTTTTTTTTTTTTGGTTGTTGCTGTTTTTTTTTTTTTTTTTGTTTTGTTGGCATCAATAATCGAACTAAGGACCTTGTGCTTGTCAGACAGGTGCTTATGCCACTGAGCTACCTCCCAGCCCTGTATGTTCTTGTTTCAGAAAAGAGAATGGCTGCTGTTGGCCAAAGGGGAACCCAGGGGCCTAGGATCCAGCCAGAGAGACCTTGCCAGTACTTTTTATGTGATTATACCATCACCTTCCCTCACGCTTCTGGTGAAGGCGGTAGCCACCCGGGAACTGATGCTTCCCAGCCCCTTCCCTCGGCTGCCTGATGACCCACCTGAAGACAGCCTTACGATTGTGGAGGTAAGTGGAGCCCAGGTCTTAGGGGACAGATAGAGAAAAGCGAGGAACAAGCCACGGAGGGAGTGAAGGGGGGTGTGCGGAGGAGGAGCCACCCAGTGGGTAGGAAATGGGCTGCAGAGAGGAAGTCAGTGCTTAAATGAGAGCAACAAGGTGAGAAATCAAGTAGAAAGTTGACTTGAAGGAAGTAAAGCTTGAGAAAAGATAACGGAGGAAAATAAAATTGGAGATATAATGACTGAGAATTAGTACCATCCTGACAGACCATAAGACATGTGTGCACGATCACACACACCTGAAATCTGACTAAAATGAGCACCAGGGGTGAAGGAAAAAAGGAAGGGCAAGCAGGTGGCAAGCATAGGAGAATGGAGGCAAGAGAACTATGACAGGCAGGTCCAGCTCCAGCTCCTTGGTTATCTGGTCCTGGTTTTGTCCTTGCATCTACTGGCTATCTGCCCTCTTCTGATCTGCAATTCTACCACAGAGGTAACTGAGAAGTACATCAAAGAGGAAAGAGGGATGGAGAAGACAGATTGGAAGGCAGAGGAAGGGAAGAGAGGAGGGAGTAAAAGGAGATGCCCAAAAAATAGGAACCTTTGAATGGGTTTTCGTCTTTTTGTGAGTGCGTGCATACATGCTGGATTGTCGTTTGGTCTTGGTATCCCTGGTGGCATGGCTAAGCCTTGGAGCATGGCTCCACCAGTGCACACCCGTGGATGGCCTGTCTTACAGCCAATACATTTGCACACATGTATGTACTTGTGTTTGTGAGCATCTATGTCTGCTCATTGGAAATGGAGTAAAAGACAACCAGCATAGGCACAAAGATTAGGAAGGGCCCTGAAAGGGTTTCCTCCTCTGTCCTCTGTTCCTGGATCCTGTACTTCCTGCTAGCTTCTCCAGGCTAGAGGTGGAGGGGAGACTGCGACTGGAACCACCTCACTGCTGGACCTCGGGCTGCAATGCAGAAAGGACAGAGGCTGGGATTGTGCTCTCAGCTTGGCAGACACCAGAGACAGAGACATGGGCACGAGCAGCTGTGGCTCACTCCATGTCTCACTTTGGGGCCAGTGGTTTCTGGACAGGATGCTGTGGCCAGAAAACCTGACTGCTCAGGAATGCTGTACTCCTGAGCCCCTCCTTCTCTGGCCTGCTCACCTCAGGCCAGGAACTGCACATACTGGTCTTACAGACTGGGGCACCCCATACACACATGTGTACCCCATGGACACGCCTCTCTCTGCTGCCACACTGTACCCCTTGTGCCCTCTCAGAAGCCAGTGAAACACTTCCTGGGGCCTGCATGTTCAGAGGCCCTAACCACTTAATGTCACCCCTACTTCTGTCGTTTTGTCCTGACACTTCATAAGCACTCAGACCTCAGTCAAAGCACCCCTAGAACACAGCTATTTCACAGTTCCAACTGCAGCCCTGAGTCTCAGCACCTTCTCCACCTCTCATACTCACTGGTCTCATCAGGATATCTGTGTTCTGTGACCTCAAGTTCCCTGTCAGGGGCTCTCCTCTCTTCCTCAGAGCATGCTGGATAGCCTGGAACTGGAGCCCTCCTACAACCCCCTGCAGGTTTGGAGCCACCTGTACCCACACCTGCGCAGAACCCTTGCCAAGCCTCAGAGCCAGCTCCATCCAAGCTGGGAGAGCCGGGGCCCAAGAAAGGTACAGCTCTCCTTCTACCCTCCACTGCTCACATTCCTCCCTCCCCTTTACACGGAGTCCTCAGGCCCCATTCCCACCCCAACAGTGTCTTACCCAAGGAAGCACCCTCCTCCCTGATCCCATGGCTAGGGGACAGAGAACTGCTTGTGTGATGGGAGGCTCTGTGCTTAGGTGTTTCAGATGACTGCCCTCAGGTGTTTTAATTATAGTCTTTACGGTACCTCATTAGTCATGTAACAAACCATTGTCTCATTAAGCAAACTGGCTATACTCCAGCCACCATAGCCCTTTATGAAAAAGACCAAAGAAGGTGGTAGGAAAATAATTGCCCAAGGGAAAGGAAAGTGACAGTTACATAGCACCAGTATTTGCCAGGTTTTATGATTAGTGCTTCTTCATATTTTCCCCATTTAATCTTCCTACCATCCCAACAAGGTAAGTGCTGCACCCACTGTACCAGTAGGAAGGGGGAGGCTAAGGTTGGTAGCTTGGACACAGGGCTCTGGTGGCAAAGGTTGTTACTGAAAAGCTGAAGGTGAAGTATTCATATGAGATTCATGTTCTATAACATTTGGGCTTCCTTTTGCCCTTACAGTTTTTGTCTAATTTCCCAGCAGCAATACATTTAGAAGACTCCCATTTTTGTCTTAGCTAAAATTACAGAAGGGCCAGCCAAAATAATAGCTCAGCAGATTAAAGTACCTGCAAGCAGGTGCAGGGGCTGGGGTTCAATCCCCCAGCCTGCCATGCCAGCCCCGCCCCCAGGGCACGTTGAGATAGCAATTGAGACATGGTGGCGCATGCCTGTAATCCCAGCACTTGGGAGACTGTAAACAGGCAGATCACTATAAGTCCGATCTAGTAGTGAGACCCTAAACATCATGTAGTCCCTTCCCTAAAATACAAAAACAGAATTACAGGAGTAGGTTGTTTCTACACTCAGTTCATCTAGGAAGTGCAGTGACAAGCTGCGTGGAGCAGAGCCCACCCCAGGTGAGCCTGGTGGGCAGCTGACAGAGGGACATGCCAGGGGACTCCCTGGGTGGAGAGGGTAACATTCCAAGGAGGACAAAATGACCAGCAGTGAATGGGATATGGAAAAACTCTATGGTCCTCGGAGAAGGCTCTAGTTGTTCAATTTGCAGGCTGGGCAGCTGCCAACCAACCGAGTTCGAGCCACCGTGGTGCCTCTGCCAGTAACTCCAGCCCCAGGCAGAGCCCTCAAGATGCCAGCAGCCAGCAAATCTTCCTCAAAAGACTTCTTACAGCTTTCGGAACCAGAGGAAGAATATCCCTCCCAGCCCTGAGTCCCTGGCACCAGAGCACAGCACTCCTGTTCTACCAAGGTTTACAAAGTAACTGTGTCAGATCTGCCTTCTATCCACCTAAGCCACAGTGAGCTGAAGCTGACCCAGAAACAGCCTCCACCTCCTGTCCAGTGTTGCCCCACCCCTTTCAACACACCCAAGCCTGTCTTTTCTCCACAGACTTATTTTTTTTGGATCATGTGATATAGTACAAATGAAGATTAAATGTATAATAAGCTTCCGCCATTATTAAGGAGCATTCCATGCCCACAATTTCTTCTCATAGTTCAGTGTAAACAGGTGGATGTCAGGTAACCCACAGGAAACCAGAACTCAGGAACAAGAGTGAGGTTTCAAAGGTCATGAAAAACAAGGATTGAAATCCAACCTTCACTGCAGAACTGGTACCCTTCCCAGTATACCCACCACCTGCAGTTCCCTTGGGCTCCAGCCAAGTGTTCAGAGCTTCGTACCTATGGGCTAAGTGGAGGGGGAGCAGTACGATATAGCCAAGAACAGGGAAAGGATGATATGAAAAAGGCAAACTGCCTTCCTTGTCCCCTCTACCACCTTCCTGTCAGCGCCCGTCCACAGAATTATAGCTGCCCTTGGCACAGACACTTTCTCTGTGCTTTATAATATACTAAATATTTAAAAACTGTATCCATTTCACACACGCCACCCTGTAATATAGAGCTTATTTCAGTTCTTACACTTTACAAAGGGCAGCAGGGGAGATCAAGGATTGCAAATGTCCTACAACTGATCCAGGGTCACAGTGTGAAAGCCCAGCCACGGTCAGTCTGACTGGACTACCTAGGTCTCAAGCTGTCACCTTGCAGGTTCCCTCCACGGGCACTTTCCTCCTTCCATGGCTCCCGACACATTCTGGTTCTCTGCTTGATCCCGACATACCCACCCACATACCCTGCCTGTGTCTCCTCTGTGCCTGTTCACACACAAAGACCTCTTAAACCCAAACTCACTTTAATGCATCTTGAAACTTTTAAAATATATCTCTGGCAAAGAACAATACAGGAGGGTAAGGATCCAGGCAATTTCCATACAGGCCCTGGAACTGCACCCATTGTGACCAACTACCCACTTCCAAAGACCTGGTCCAGCGGCTCCGTTCCTTTGAAGAGGGACTGCTCAGGACTGTTGGTGTTCCCCAGAGCTCATCCCTCAGTCCTGCCTTTTGTTCTTAGGACTTCACACCTTCTGGTTCCTGCTCATTCTAACAGGATTTTCTGATCCCTGGTGCCACCTTCCCATGGTCCTCTTACCAGCTACCTTTTCAAGTGGAGCCCCCCGACTTGACCCCGGTCTGGTCAGAAACTGTCCTAGAGAGCCCACAATCCCAGCCCCCTGAGGCTCCACTCTTCTGGACCTGGCTATACAGAGCAGTGTCTAAACTGTGGCCTTTGCTACCACTACCAGCTGCCGCACCATGTTGGGGGAAGGTCAGGCCCTGGGGCTTGGGAGCTGGGAGGGGCTTTGTGCTCCGATGCGGGGGCACAGCATAGTCATCAGTGGCAGGGTTATAGGGAAATTCATAACCCTCCTCTTTCACGCGAGCCTGGCACCACCATGCGTCCTTGGGCTCCTGAGGCAGATCATAAAGGCTCCGGGGAGGGGCTGGGGCCAGACCCTCAGGTTCATCATAGATAGGGTCCTCTTTGGTGTTAGTCAACTTGGCCTTCTGCAGCTGCTGCTCCACATGCTCATACAGATCCCAGTAGAGACGTTTCTTCGCCTGTGTCTCTTCTGATGCCCGAGTGGGGGTACTATCTACAGGATCTGAGTATAAGGAGTCCTGGGAAGAAGCTGGAGGAATGCGCAAGGAGTCTAAGGGCTCAGCATACAGGGCTGGAGCACTGCTTCTGAACTGCTGGGGGCTAGGAGCAGAAGCAACCTTCCCCTCTGCCACCTCCCCTTCATGGGAGTCAGCCCTGAGGACATCCTGCCCCTGCCCCACTTTTCCCTGGGCCTTCTGCTGATGTATGGCAGTCTCAACTGCCTGAAATATGTCATTTCCTTGCTCAGTCTGGAAGGTGAAGGTTCCAGGGCCAGAGGGGCAACGGCGACCAGCCTCAAAGGAGAACATGACCTGAGAAGGGTATGAAGGGAAAAAGATTACTAGAGGTCAGAACCGGTGAGTCACGGGGCCCAAACTAGGAAGGGCTTCTATGAAGCTAGACCACCGGGGAATAGAAGTTAGGTCCGGGTAGGTGAAAGAAAAGAGGGATCCAAAGGGGAGAGCTTCGTGCCTTCCTGTCCCGCCCCTCCTGGCCTTCAGTTGCCCAACCCAGGAAGCCCTCCTGACCGTACTCCCTGGCATTACCCGTACCTTGTCTCGGCCATAGCGGCGCAACAGAGTGTAGGGCCAAGAAAGAAGTGGCTCCAGGATCTGACCCTGGGCTCCCAGGGTCAGAAGAGTCAGCCTCTCAGCCTCTACCCTCAGTACATAGGGCCCATGCAGGCCACAGCGCTCAGAGGCCTCTGTCTTCTGTGCAGTGACCCAGAACTGGGATCCTGGAAGGGTACACAATGAGACAGGTACCTGGGTGGAAATGCGCGGAGGCAGGGGTAAGGACCGGGAGGACTCCAGGGCAGGCTGTCCAAGAACTCTTTTTGGAAAAATCGGATCCCCAGGACTCCTCCGCGAGCCCCACCCCTCGTCATCCACTCCCCAGGAGCACTCCTTCCCATTCCATCCCTGTTCTTCTCAAGGGTCTACCTTCCCACATTGGGCTGTACAAGGAGTTCTCCAGCATCTCCAGGGCAGAAAGCTTAGGTGGGTCCGTGACTGCAACGGGAGCCGGAGCCCAACTTCCTTTCTGTGATAAAGAGATCATCAAGGACCCTATAACCCTGAAGAAGGCCCTGGGGAGCATGGGCCACCCATCTCCTCTGGCTTCTGTAACTGCCCCGCCACGCCCCTTAGTCCCAGCCCCGGCACCCCCCCGGTTCCCTCACCGGAAAGGCATTTCGGCACAAGGTCTGCACCCAGGCGGCGCTGGAAGGCGCATCCGCTGCCAGCAGGTGCGAGCGCTGCGCAGTGTCCAGGCGGAAGGCAGCCGCACCGGGCTCTGGGGGGCTTTCCACGGCCACCGGGGCCACACTCACGCACTCGGCCAGACGAATCACCTTGCAGTCCAGGCGGCGCGAGCCCCCTCGACCACCTCCAGAGCTCGACCCCTTGTGATCAAAAAACTCGAGCCGCGCTACGCCGTGGGGGCTGGCGGGGTAAAGCACGGCCCACGTCTTCCTCCATTTCTAGGGAGAGAGCAAGAAACGCGGGGGCGGTAGCTAGAGTGCACGCACCACGCGCCCAGACTGGCAAGGAGGGAACTCGCAGGCAGACTAGGGGTCCCGGGCTTCCGAAGAAGGGGCAAAGTTTCCCAAACCCAAGGAAGATGCCACTCGGTCTTTCTAGCACCGAGGAAGGCATAGCCCGACCGTACATATTCTTTCCAAAATTGCAGAGCAACTTCTCGGGATCGACGCCAGACTCTGCAAAACCCCCGCCTTCCTTCTGCACCCTTGCACTCACTTCTGGCCCTCAAGGGGTCGGGATTCTCAGCCCCCCCTCCACCCCATTACCTTGGTCCCGAAGCGCTGACTCTGCAAAAAGAGCGGCCCTTCCATCACAGCCCCGTCCATGTCCCCGGACGGTTCCTCCGACGCTTCCTGGCCCGGCGGGCTCAGGCTGGAGGCGGGGTCGGGGCGGGGCCGGGCCTGTCGCAGGCACTTCCCCCTCCCCAGGCCGTAGCCTCTCGGGCAGTCAGAATGTGTAGGGGGAGCGTGAAGCAGGAAGAGTAGGGGTCCCCAGATAGGCCGGGTGGCGCCCCGCCTCCGGTCCACACCGCCCTGGACCGGAGGTGGACAAGTGGCTCCACCTAGGGAAACTTGGCGGTTTGTGCCAGAGAGCTCTGGCTCCCGGGCACTCGGGCTGCGTGTGACATCATATACTCAACGTGACATCAGAGTGAAGGTCGTGACATCACTTGCCGGCTCCTTGGAGCATCCGACAGAGCCGAATAGACCCCCAGAATTTCAGTTCGCTAGCCGGACCGGCCGTAGAGTAGAACTGTTTACATCCCGCTTAGCCGGGACACAGAAGAAAGGCAGGGGACTGGAGGGATTCCTGCCGCCACAGGAGCCACCGCCCAGGTCGCTCCGTCGTCCCGTAGACGCTTGAAAGCCCAGCTCCCTGACCGCAACAGTTGGGCCTCCAACCTGCAAGCAAAGAAAGCTTCATTGAGCCGGGAGGGTCCGGGGAAGGGGGGAGGCGGCGCTGCAGCGGCCAGCCACGGGGGAGGGGAGGACCTAGAAGAGAGGAGGGAATTGGCCTGGGAGGAATGGAGGGAGAAAGCGGAATGTGGGAGGGCTCAAGGGGACGTGGGAGGGACGAACTGCGAGGGGGGGAACTAAGGGGGGGTCCAGTCTCTCCTGGCCGAGCACTTTTTTTTGGAAGTCCTAGGACTAATCTCGAAGATCAGGACTCTTCTCCCAGTCCCTAGGGCCCTGCCCAGCCAAAGGTAGGGGAGTCATGCTGCTGGCTTGAAGAAGGGGATCTGGGATGGAGAGGATGGTTGAGGGGCAGACAAGGGAAAAGGGTTGATCAGGGATAGAGTGGGGAAAGCCAACCAACTGAGAGTTTTATTATTGTCAGAGGACAGCGAAACACAGAATGGTGAAAAGAGAAGCAGATGGGGAGGGGGCTATCGGATGTTCCAGCTAAGACTTTGGGGAGGGCCCAAAGCTGGGGGGCACCTTCGAGAGGCCCTATCCCTGGACTCCCTAGCCATAATGTGCCCAGAACAAAGCTGTCTTGTTAAGCTGTTTGTTGGGGAAAGCATGTTCAGAGGGTCCCCTCGCTGTGGAGGGGCTGTTCTCAGCCCTGGCTAGAGAAGGCCTTGGATAATGAGCTGATAGCCATAGTGAGCCCTACTAGCCTTTGGTGACAGCGTAGCGCTGGCAGGAGGTTTAGATAACCCCACCCCATTCACTCCCTACCCAGAGTGAGGCCTATCCCTCCCGGGCCCCTTGACCCTTCAGGGCATCTGAGTTTGTGTGCAGCAGCTTCTCCAAGCAGTCCTTGGTGTCCACCTTCTCTGCCTGATCATCCGCCCAGACAGAGCTTGCATTCAGGGTCTCAGCGGCCCCCTTTCCTTCCTCTCCAGGCAATCAGTACAGCTGTCTGTCGTCTAGCTGGCTGCAAGGGGTCAGCTAGTGAGCTCTCCCAGGTCTGCTGCTTGGCTCTTGCACTCTGTCTTCACATGTGTTCTGCTTTCTCTCTTGCTCTTCAGTACCTGTGTTTGGTTCTTTCCCTACTACCTTCTCTCCATCTGCAACCTGTTTCTCCCAGTCTTTGTTTCTATCCCTTCAGTCCCACAGTGTCCCTTCCTCTCACATCCTGTCTGGCTGGATGTGGCTTTTTCTCTCTGTGTCTTAGTCTCTATCTTGACTATTCTCCAACTCTTGGTCTCTAATCTCTTGTCATTTCTTCTTTGCACCTCTTCAACTGCTAAGTTGGGGTGAATGGAGATGAAGATGGCAGAACTAGAAGGGTTCTGTGGCTGTGCACACCTGTAATCCCACCAGCTGGCAGGCTGATGTAGAATTGCCCCCAAGTTCAAGGCCAGCCTGGGCTACACAGTGAGTTTAAGGCCAGTCTGGGCTACGTAGTGAGACCTTGCCTCAAGAAAGAAACAAAAAATTGTAGAACTAGGGAAGGACATTGTAGAGCATAACTGCTAGTTATGACAGAAGAGCCCCCTTCAGCCCCCAATCTGGATTTCTAAGACTGTTTGACTTTCATCTCTGCCCTCATTTAGTCTTTGTTTCACTGGCTTCTGGTTCCTAATGCTGTCTCCCCCCTACCCCCAATCCAGGCCTTCCCTGCCATGAGGCTTGTCAGTGTCTGGCAATGGAGCCCATGGGGGCTGCTGTTCTGCCAGCTGTGCAGCTGGTGCTTGGGGTCCCCATCTCCCTCCACGGCCCCTGACAAGAAGACAGGAAGCCAAGGACTAAGGTTCCGGCTGGCTGGCTTCCCTAGGAAGCCCTACGAGGGCCGAGTGGAAATACAGCGAGCTGGTGAATGGGGCACCATCTGTGATGACGACTTCACACTGCAGGCTGCCCACGTCCTCTGTCGGGAGCTGGGCTTCACAGAGGCCACAGGTTGGACCCACAGTGCCAAATATGGCCCCGGAACAGGTGAGCAATGCTCCAGCCATGGCCTAGGTATTACCTAATTTGAGCCTAACTGCACAGAGAGAAAACAGCATGAATACATAGCCAAAGTGGACATAGGACATGGACAATATCCAGTGTCAAATCCACCAACATAGTTAATTCTACAGCTGTGTGACCTTAGGAATTCTGTGAGCCTCAAACTCACCATCTGCATAAATTCTAGTGGCTCTCTAAGTTCTTTTTTACTGCAAATGTATGCTTCTACAAAGCCATGAACAAGGGCATCCCAGATACAGGTGACCCCTTATGATTAAAATACAGTTGGTTTCGAGGGAAGCTGAGAACAGGTAAATAAATAATGTCTAGCTGTCCAAAGCCAGAAGACATCACAGATACCATAGCTAACAAAATCAGATTACAGGCCAGACAGTAAACTAACAAGCTGGAAACAACTTAGGATACTTTGGGGATACAGGAGGTTTTTAAGTGCCAACTTCTTGGCGATTCTCACACCATATGGACCCACACTGGGATTGATGGACAGAAGTGGCTGCAGCTCGCAGCTAATAACTCATTTACCATCAGCTAGACCACTTCTGGAAGAAAGTGTTAGAGGGATAGTAGAAAGCATCTCTCTCTCTCTCTCTCTCTCTCTCTCTCTCTCTCTCTCTCTCTCTCTCTCTCTCTCTCTCTCTCTCTCTCTCTCTCTCTCTCTCTCTCTCTCTCTCTCTCTCTCTCTCTCTCTCTCTTGGGAGTGCTGCTCAGATGTGAAAGATTCAAAAACCAAGTTTCAGAAGGGATAGCTGAAGCAATAAGAGGCTTGTTACAACAAAGAAAGAGCCTCAGGCTGCAGTTACATGATGGCTGTCTTCTACTGTGGGAAGGACAATTATGCAACTAAGGGGTTTTTCTGGCTGGTATCAAAGTCTAAACTTTCAAGGTCCCACCCAATTGTAAGAGGAAGTCAGTGATATTCACTGTAGCTCAAGCTGGTCTCGAACTCACAACAATCCTCCTGCCTCAGCCTCCCGAGTGCTAGGATTACAGGCATGCGCCACCACGCCCGGCCTAAGTCAGTGATATTCAATGTGGTCCATGAAGAAATGACAAGAGGGGGCCGGCCAGATAGCTCAGCAGACTAAAGTGCCTGCTTAGGGAAGTGCAGGGACCTGGGTAAGATCCCTGGCTGCACATGCCATGCCAGCACAACCCCCAGGGCCTGAGACTGTAATCCCAGCACTTGAGAGCCTGAAAACAGGAGGATCACTGTGAATCTGATCTGTGTAGTGAGACCTTGTACTAAAAACATTAAAAAAAAAAAAAGACAGGAGGCTACATGGCAGCACAGACAGGATGAGCCCAGGGGAGGATGCCAGGGTGAACTGAAGGATCTTAGATTTCTAAGTCTTATAGACAATCTTATGTATTGGTTGTGTGGTCTAATACTTCTCTGAAACGCAGTCTATTCGTAAAAGGCCTTCTGGTGGCTCTGTTCTAAGGATGATTAAGTGTTCATGCTCTGGCAGATCGCCTGGCGCACAATAGGTACTTCATTAGCTGTCACTGATTGGGTAAGGACTGACCAGAGCTTCATTGTTGATTCTTGTTTTTTTGTTGTTGTTGTTGTTGTTTTTTGTTTTTTTAACTCGTTTTTTTTTTTTTTTTTTTTTTTGTACCAGGGATCAAACCCAAACCCAGGACTTATGCTTGCCAGGCAGGGGCTTAAGCTGCTGAGCTATCTCCCCAGCCCCATATGAAATTCTTGAGCATGTCCAGATCACTCTCAACTTTCCATCAACTTTATGTCCCCTTTCCTCTTCTTCTCTAAGATTCTTTGTACCTTCTCCACTCCTTTTCCCACTGGCTCTTAGGATCATTATATGGTCACATGTGAGGCCCCCATGCCTTACTTGTCTTAGCCTTCCTCCCCAAGCTTCTCTGTCCCTCCGTGTCCCCTTCTGTAGGCCGTATCTGGCTAGACAACCTGAGCTGCCGCGGGACTGAGCAGAGTGTGACTGAATGTGCGTCCCGGGGCTGGGGCAATAGTGATTGTACACATGATGAGGACGCCGGGGTCATCTGCAAGGACCAGCGCCTGCCAGGCTTCTCGGACTCCAATGTCATCGAGGTCTGCAGTAAATGCGCGCATGTGCAAACACACTCACCCTACCCAGGATGGCCAGGCAAAAGGGATGTCAGGGCAGTTATATGTGGTTAGAGGAGATATTAGAAGGTAGGAGACCCCATATGACCCAATAGGATACTGTAATTTGGATTGGTGGGATCTTGAAAGAGGGGATCAAATGATTAAAAAGCCAAGGATTCTTTATAGTATTCGCACTCAAGTTACTGAACTTGGCAGGGGCCTCTCCAGCCTCACTCCTGGTCACCTTGCAGGCATCCAGTGCCTGCTCTGTCTATGTTCCTGTTCTCCTGGAACATCCTCCTCCTCAAAGCCACTTTTTCTATAAAATGCTCCCTCCTGCTCTGGGCAGTCTAGTCCTCCCGCCTTGATCATGTCTTCACTCCCAGCTACAGGAGAGCTCCCACTCCCAGACTGACAGCAAGCCTAGACTCTTGCGCAGTCCACCCTACCTGGGTCCCATCCCACCCCCGGGTTCACAGAAAGCACACTCAGGGCTCCTGAAGGATGACGGAACACATGAGCGAGGCTACAGGGGTTCTTTCCCCTGCTTGTGGTCCCACCCCCAGGTGGAGCGTCATCTGCAAGTAGAGGAGGTGCGACTTAGACCAGCCGTTGAGTGGGGCAGGCGACCCCTACCTGTGACTGAGGGTTTGGTTGAAGTCAGGCTTGCGGATGGCTGGTCCAAAGTGTGTGACAAAGGCTGGAGCGCCCCCAACAGCCACGTGGTCTGCGGGATGCTGGGCTTCCCTGGTGAAAAGAGGGTCAACACGGCCTTCTACAGGTGAGGGGCTGCACGCTGCATGGGGCGGTCGGCGCTTGGAGGTGCTCGTGGAGGAATGGTGTTGAGAGACTTTGAAAGGGTCAGGGGTCTGGGAGAGGTGTGGGGGTTCTAGAATACTGGGTAAACAGAGAAGTTGTGTTAAAAAGTTATGTGGCTATGAAGTGTGAAGCCCCCTGGAGGGACCTGAAAAGGGCTCCTTAGGTGTTGGGCTGGGTGTGAAGCGTGGGGTCGCGCTTCTGTGCACATGACGTCAGCGGTAGGCAGGCAGATTCTTCTGCCTTGCAAGTTCTGAGCGTCTGGGTGTGGCCCAGGCTCTAAGCGACATGGACGGCCGGGAGGGGCCTGAAAGCACCGGAAAAGACTGGCCGGGTCTTTGAGCAGTGCGGTCCGCCAGGGGCATCAGTGAGCAGGAACACTACGAAATGGGCTCAGGACCTCTAGCACGCCCTTTGCCCAGGTTCCAAACCTCTACCTGCCTTGGAGTTTGGAATGCACGCCAGCCTCCAGATTAGGAAAGCACCCTGGCTTGCACTGAGAGCAGCTCTCTTCCCTGAAGCATCGAATTTGGTCATTTTGAGAAACAGTATCTGGGAGCTGGGCAAGTATTTGGACATCCATCGATCGTCCTCTGTCTCTATAATTTCCTATTTTGCAAGCCAGAAAAGCTCATTTTCTTCAGTTCATCCTTGGGTCAGCTTTGCTGAAAGGCCCCTTGACGTCCAGATGACTTTCCACTGAGCACACTACTTCAGATGTGGTGGGCCGCAGGGCACAGCAGGATGTGCATCTTTAATCGAAGCAGCTTGCTTTGCTTTTCTAAGAGGTAGTACCATCTAGTGCTCATATCGAACTTGCACTGTAATCACCTACAAGCAACTCCAGTCTTTACTCGTCTTTAACACTGATAGCCTTTTTGAACCTAAATATAGATTGAGCTCACACTATGAAATTTGTTTTAATGTGTGACATTAAAAGTCATTAAAAGTCCATCATGATCCTACGAGATCTTCTTGAGTCTTGACATGACTTTCCAGCTGTCTTTCCTGCCAACCTCCTACAATGGAAGGACACGACAGCTATGCCCTCCAGCTTCTTAAGAATAACTACAAAATTGTCATAAAATGTTTACAACCAAAATCTAACTCTTCCTGCAAAAATGTTCTTCAGCTTTGCCCCACACCTCTAATCATTGGTTGTAGAGATATAATTTTCAGCTCTTGGGGTGGGGGGAGAACACTACAGCGATTTAACCAATGTTAACTATCTTGTATATAATGAAAGTCTTTGTTAGTCTTTGCTAAAATCCAGATACAATGTTCACAGCCATTTTCAACTCTCCAATCACAAAAGCACATTGTAGTTCAGTGTGTGTGTTTTTTTAAATCCATTTAGGTCTCTGAGGATTACTATATTTTTGTCCTAAATGCTTACAAACTTTCTGCTCAATACCTTACTCTTGAATATTACTGAGCTGTAGTTTGAGGAATATTTTCTCTTCCTCTCTCCCTCCCCCATCCCTGAATATCAATACATTATCTGATCTCGTCTTTTCCGTATTAGCTTAAATTTTTGTTGACCCGACAGTGAGACATATTTGAAAGTTCTTTCAGCCCTAAGGAATTTTTTTTTTTAATCTGGCCTGGAGATTGAAACCATTTTAAGAGCTATGTGATCATCTGCCTTGGGATTATATTTCTTTCTCTATGCTTGTTCTTTTCTCTGTGTGTGTGCGCATGTGCGCACGCCCGCACGCGCATGCGCATGTGCCAAGAATTGAACACAGGACCTTACACTTGCCAAGCAGATGCTGTGCTGCTGAGCTGTATCCTCAGTCTCTGTACTTGTTCTTTACCTTTCCTAATACAAACTCCAGGTCTAGTATGGTTAGGAAGATTTAATACAAATGTTCATCCAGGTGTGATGGGACACACCTGTAATCCTAACACTTGGAAGGTTATGGCAGGAAGATTGATGCAAGTTCTTCAAGACCAGCCTGAGTTACACAGTGAGACCCTGTCTCAAAAAAAAAAAAAAATGATGGCTCATATGTCCAAGCAGCAGGTCACAAGATGTATCTGTCGTAGTCATTCTAAGTGAAGGTGATGATGGCATGAAAAATGTCTAGAGAGCCATCCACCTAGCATTTTTTATTGAGGCCCTTCTGTGTGTCAGGTACTGTTGTAGACATCAGGGATTCAATAGTGACCACAACGCAGAAATCCCTTATCTGGTGGGCTAAGGGAGAATCAGAAAATAAAATGTAAGAATGATAAAGAGTGCAGTGGGTAAAAATAAACCAAGGAAGGAAGGGGTAAAGACTTAGGAGTGGGAAGGCAGTTTTAAGTGGAATGGCCAGGGAAGGTCTCTTTAAGGAAGAAGAATCACTTATGAAAAGCTACTTTGGAGTGGGGGGAGCATTCTGATCATTCTCTAGGAGAACATTGTGGCTGGAGCTGAGTGGACCAAGGAAAAAGGCATAGATAGATGTGATGCAGGAAAATGGTGAGCCGCACAGAGTAGGACCACTGGGGAAACTTTGGCTCTGAACCTCTGGAGGGTTTTGAGCAGAGGTGTGGCATCTGACTTAATTCTTACCATATTACTTTGGATGCTGTGTTAAAGGCGGACTGTAGGAGTTGGGCTGTGACTGCGCACGGCAGTGATCACACCACTCTGGGAGGCTGAAGCAGGATGATCACAAGTCCAAGTCTAGCCTGGGCAATTTAGCAACACAATGAGACCCTGTCACAAAATTGAAAATAGAGTAGTGAGACCCCTGAACACCCTGTAGATCCTTCCCTAAAATTAAAAAAAAAAAAAAAAAAGATAATAAAGATGGGATGAGAAATGTAGCTCAGTGTGAACATTGTGGGTTCAAGCCCCAATACTGGGGACAGTGGTGCAGCGGGGAGTGGTAGAAGCAAAAAGTAAAGGTGGCTATGTCAGGGGTTCTTATCTCTTGAAAGCTAAATAGAGAAAATAAAAAAAAAATATGTTGACAAGTGAAAATGGTGAAGAATAATCAAATTCTGTGTGCAGTTGCAGGGCTGACAGGACTTGATGGATTCAGGGTGGTGTGAGAGAAAGAGGAGCAACCTTTTGAGGGTTGGGGCCGCAGCCAAATATACAGCTGGTCTCCTCTGATAAAGAAGGCAGTTAGTGGAGTGTGTTTTGTATGGAGGTCAGAGTGGACTGAAGGTTAGGAACTTTACATAGAGATGTGATATATGAAGGTTTGGGTAGGTGTGGGGGCACACCTGTAATCCCAGCACTTAGAAGGCTGAGGCAGAATTGCTATGATTTCCAGGCCAGCCTGGGCTACAAAGCAAGTTCTAGGACAGCATGAGCTGCATAGTGAACCCCTATCTCAAAAAAAAAAAAAAGACAAAAAAAATATTTTGAAGGTCTTGAGGACTGAGAATATGGCTCAATGGTTTAGAGCACTTTCTTAGAGTGTGTAAGACCCTGAGTTCAATCCCTAGCACCATTTAAAAAGAACTTTTTTTTTTTTTAGGTTCTTTAGGAGATTGAAATTGTGAGGTTAACAGAAGGAAAATGAATACATGACTCTAGAGTTAAGTTCAGTGAAAGTGTCCAAAGTTCTGAGCTAAAAGTGTAGCTCAGTGGCACTGCATTTGCCTGCTGGCTGGGCTGGATTCCCAGTAGTGGGAGGAATAAAAGAAAAAATCCAAAGACTGAACAATGGGGAACTTCAATTTTCAGAACTCAGGACAATAAGGTGAAATGCAATTAGGTGAGAAAGAAAGAAAACCAGAAGAGTTTGGTGTGCTGGAAGCCAAGTAAAAGGCGTGGAGAAGAGACTGATTGCCTGAGTCAGTAATGCCAGTAGATCTAAAAACATGCATACCAAAAATGAACACTGGAGTTAGCAATGTGGAAGCCTTCATTGACTCTGACCAAGATTATAATGAACAGGATATATTTAGAAAATAGGGGGGAAGAAAAGAAGAAGAACAACAACATAGTAAGTTCACAAAAGTAGAAGGCTAGAAGGTATTGGGGTTGTTTGTTTGTTTTTGTTCAGGGAATCGAACTCAGAACCTTGTACTTTCCAGGCAGGTGCTTGAGCTATATATCTGGCCCAGAAGGTTTATGTTGAGGAGCCATGAAAAAAAAAAAAAAAGACCTGAATGGATAGGGGCCAAAAATTGGAACATTTTTAATGCCATCACTGAGATGCCATCTTTGTCTTAGTTTTTTAAAAGTTAACAGTGAAAGTATCTTGTGTGGGCAATAATAAATTAAAGACAGTTGTTTTTTTTTAAAGTTTGCCTGAGGTTCAATTCAATAGTTTTAAGATATGGGCCATGCTTGGTAAGTTAGACTCAGTTATTATCCATGGATATGCGGAGTCATAAATAATTTTCACAGAGCGGGGAGACTTACTATAAGTATAGAATCTCATAATGAATCCTAGACCTGAAGACAGAGGAAGAAAACATACTAAACCACACAGGTCATTCTTGGTGGAGACAGAGATTACAGATGGGAGATTTTATTGCTCTTCTTTCTCAGGCAAGTCAGCCAGGGAGCATTCTCATAGGAAATACAATTATGAGAAATAGCCAAGATAAACAACTCATTCCTCCTTAGAGGGAAAAAAGTTGGTCTGCTAGCTTTACAAGAAGTCAGTGAGATTTAGGGAAAGAGAAAATCAGAGCCTCATGTATTTAACAGTTTTTAACTTGTCTTGGGAGTTCCACCCAAGAGCACATTAAAGTTATAGAATTTTAAAAGAGGAAGGAGCCAGAGAAATAGCTCAGCAGTATAAGCACCACCTGGCAAACATGAGGTCATGAGTTCAATCCCTGGTACTGTAAATAAATAAATAAATAAACAAACAAGTAATAAAACTCACTTGGGAGGCTGAAGTAGGAGGACTGCTTTGAGTTCAAGACCAGCCTGGGCTACAATGTGAGTTCAAGACCAGCCTGAACTATATAGTGAAAATCTTAAAAAAAAAAAAAAAAAAAAAAAAAAGTAATAATAATAATAACAATAACAATATAATAATAAACTACTTTTGGACAGGGAATGGAATTGAAGCTCTAAGAGCTTCAATGCTATTTAAGAAGTCACTCTTCCATTCATTTCCATTTGACACGTATTTATTGACTGTCTCCAACTTGCCAAGCATGTAAAATGTGCTGAGAACACAAAGGTGGATGAATGATAAGAGGAGTAATGAGGTACCTGGTCACAGAAAGCCGTTAGGCCATGGTAGGCAATGAGAAGCCATTAAAGTGTTTCAGTGGGGAGAATACTGTGAGGTGACTCAATCAGTTGTATGGCCCAAAAGATTACTTTGACTGCATTTCTGAGCATAGTCTGGAGAAGAGCAAAGATGAATGAATTGGAGAAATATTTAGAAAGGAAAACTGACAGAACTTAGTTATTGATTTACTTTGGGAACCAAAGAAGAGTCAAGATTGACTCCTAGGTTTCTGGAGTAGATTTTGAGAACACAGTTAAGAATTGTGTTTTTATTTTGAAACCACAATTTATTTTAGATGACTAAGATATCTAAATAGAACCACAAAGGAGGACATGTAATTCACAAGACTGAGTGTGAATGAGGCCTTATACAGCAAAGACCATGCATGGAGTGAAAAGAAACGAATGACTAAAACAGAGCCCCGAAAATCTAAGACTTTACAGGCAAGGAACCTGCAAAGAGGAACAGAAAAAAGAGAGCAGAACTGGGGATAATTGTGGGATGTTGCCATGTTATGGCAGCAGAGTCAGGTGCTGCAGAGAGGTCAATAAACTGAAGACTGAAGAATGTCTGCTCGATTTAACAACATAGAAATTACTGTGGACTGCTGAGTGTAGCAGTGTATGTATGCCTGTAACCCCAGCACTTAGGCAGTGACAGTGCTGCAAAATCCAGGCCAGCCTTGGCTACATAGTGAGTGCAAAGACTGGCCAGATAGCTCAGCAGATTAAAGAGCCTGCTTAGGCAGATGAAGCCAGATAGCTCAGCAGATTAAAGATATCTCAGGCCTGCTGTGGTGAGGTCCCCCCCCCCCATGCCCTGAGACAGTGAATGAGACTGGGAGTGTGGCACCTGCCTGTAATCCCAGTGCTTGGAAGACTGAAAAACAGGAGGATCACTACAAGTCCAATCTGTGTAGTGAGACCCATGGACCCTGTACTAAATACATTAAAAAATAAAAAACTACATAGTAAGACCAGCCCAAACTACATAGCAAAAGTCTGCCACAAAAGAAAAGTTACTGCAGACTGATTGGTAGGAAAAACAAGAGGGAGTGGGTTTAGCAGAGAAGAGAAGGAGGGTGTAGGAATGGTATATTTTGAAAATTTTCACTCTAAGAAAAGAGGTGTAGGGTGGGAGATGTTTGTGTGTGTGTGTGTGCGCGCGCACGCGCACGTGTGCACACACACATAAGGTTTATACATATTTAAAAGAATATAGTTAAAAAGAAGGTGTAAGAGAGAGATGTAAAATTGTAAAGGATGAAAGTCAGACACAGGCAAAGGATGTAGCTTACAGGAAAAGCGCCTGCCTAGTATGTTCAAAGGCCTAAGCTCAAATCCTGGTACCACAAGAAAGCAAAAAAATCAAAGTAATAATGAACAAACCTTTAGCCAGGTGTGGCAATGCACACCTGCAATCTCAGCCCTCTGGAGACTGAGGCAGGAGGATCACCTGAAGTTTGAGGCCAGCCTGGACTACACAAGAAGACCTGCCTCAAAAACATTTGATTTTCTGGGGGTTGGAAAGATGGCTTAGTAGAATAAGCACTTCCCTGGCAAGCACAGGGGTGTGAGTTCAATCCCCAGCTCTGCCAAAACAAACAAACAAAAAAACCACCATTTGCTGGGAGTGGACTTCGGGATTAGAGACAGTTGGGAAGCTGTATGTAGGTAAATTTTCAGGTTGATGGTTAAAGAAGAGAGGGGAAACAAACACCTCAGTCTCCTATGTTGTGAATGAAGAAATATATGTTGCCATAAAACCAGCACTACCCCTAAGTAAGGACCAGGTCCTTGATTCTTTTATGTACTTGTGCCATATATACATGCTGTCTTAGTTACTTTTCTCATTCTGAGACAAAATAATGGACACTCAAAATTTAAGGAAGCAAGGTTTATTGTAGCTCATACTTTGTAGAGGTTCCAGCCCACAGCAAGCTGCCTCCAAGGCAGGATGGCATGGCAGAGGGGCATTGCAGAGGAAAACCAGCTCATGGTGGACAGAAGGCAGAGAAGCAGCAAGTAGCGAAGGACAGCAACAGCAGCCTGCCCCTCCCTTTCATCCCTTCCAGGCTGCCTGCCTTTTTGGGCAGTGCCACCCACACCCAGGAAGGGTCTTCCCATTGTCCACACCTAGGACTATGCCAAACCAATCAGTAGCTAATTTAGTAACCACGTGTTTAATCCAGCACCATACACTCTAGATCCAGCCACCTCTGGGAAGTCCCACTATTGTCATAAAAGGCTGGGGGTGGTATCTGGATACAGCCATGACACGCACGTCTGATATTTGTAAGATGAAAAGTTCCAAACTACACACATACCTTATAAGGCCCTTAATTGTTTTATATGTATTTAGTACAGCATCTACAGGTTCTCACTACACATATCAGACTTGTAGTGATCCTTACTGTTTTTCAGCCTCCCAAGCACTGGGATTAGAGGCACACCCCCATGCCTAGTCTCATTCACACCACCACGCCTAGTCTCATTCACATCTCAGGGCGCCCCGGGGTTAGGGCCGGCATAGCATGTTGGGGATTGAACCCTAGCTCCTGTGTCTGCCTAACTAAGCAGGTTCTTTAATCCTCTGAGCTATCTGGCCAACCCAGCCCTCAATTTAAGGAAGAGGTGGTAACAGTGCTAGTTAGTCAAGCCTAGGGCCTCATATTTTAGGCAAGTACTCTGCCACTGAGCTATGCCCCCAGCCCATAGGTACTTCTACATGTCCATACAATACTAAATTTTTCTGAGTACTACTCTAGTGATCTTTCTGGGTTTACTGATCAAAGAAACTACCATATTATTTCATTTAGACATATTTGAGAAAAAGTCATTTGAAAAATAATTCCACCTCATATTCATAAGATGAAATGTTCTATGTTCTTAGTAATGTCTACAGAAAGGAACCTGAAAGTTGTAGACTGTTTGGTAGGAATGGTGGACATACTGGATGTTTTGACAAAAATGCCAGCTAAATACATTCTCAAAAAAGGCATTGGTGCCAGGTGTGGTGGTGCAGGCCTGTAATCCCAGCACTCGGGAGGCTGAGGCAGGAGGATTGTTGTGAGTTCAAGACCAGCCTGAGCTACAAAGTGAGCTTAAGGCCAGCCTGAACTGCATAGTGAGACCCTGTCTCAAAAAGACATTAAAAAAAAAACAAATGGCATTGGGGCAGGAAAGGCTAACCCATTTAAAAAGCATATACTAAAATCCTAGTGTAACTTTTATATTGAAATATGACTTCTTGAGAGAAATAGCCAAGGAAAAATATAATCAAAGAAAGGACAACTCAAATCATAATGGATAACTCTATAAACTTATAAGACAGATAAGATTTATCTCATCTATAAATAGTTGAACAGGACAAAGAAGGGCTATAATTATAGTCTTCAAAATTAAAAGAAGAATGAAAAGCAAAACAGACCTGGTTCCTGTTTCCGTTTATTAGACTTAAGTCTCTTAAAGAATTAAGTCAATTATTTAGGCCAATTAAAAGAAATAAGATCTCTTTCCTGAGATATAAATTTGGGAAATGAGCTCAGTTTGTGACTGACCAAAGCATCGGGGATAGAAATGTAAGCAGGGATCTTCCAGTCAAACCAAAGGTCTTCATATCCAACCTTGGGCCTTGGGCCTTGTTCCTTGAGCCTTGGGCCTGACCCAGTGACCTCAGGTCCAGAGAATGTGAAAAGACTTTCTTGGAAATAACATTCAAAAAAGGGGGATACCAGGAAATGGCTTAGTGGAATAAGCTCTTCCTTGGCAAACACAAGGGCCTGAGTTCAATCCCCAGTTCAACCAAAAAAAAAAAAAAAAAGGTAAATACATCCTCACCAGGTCTGCTTCAGGCTAGCTTCCTATCCTAAACTGGTCAGTCTGACAATCCTAGTAATCATGACCCCTTCCTTTTTTCCCTCCCCTGAAGTTTACCCAGACCCAGAAGTCCTCATTCCCCATCTACCTTAGTCTAATCGCTAAGGGTCCTAGCATTGGATGCTGTCCTAAATCTATGGCCTTCAGTGCTGTTCACCCACTTGCTGATGCTTTTGAGAGCAATCAGCTATGGAGGGTAGGCCTCAGAGTGCCTGTGGATACAGGATCCTGCCACCAGGAACCTTTCTGCCTGCTAATCTTGGCTGCAGCAGTCTTTTCCACTAGATCTACACTGATCCTGATTACTATTATCTTATCCTCACAGAAAGTTGAGGAAGCGAGCGGCCAAAGCCTCAGCCCGGCGCCCCAAGTCCCTTGGAAGGTAATGGGGCAAGAGCCCCGGGACCTCCTGCTCTCCCCTGAGGTCCCAGGAGGTGGATGGATGGATAATAACCTATCCATGTCCATTCCAGACCCCAAGCTGATGAATTAGGCATGTGACTTGCAAGATGGTCATTTCTGGGGGAGGAGAGGGAGGGAGGCATGGGGATGGGCAAGCTTGATCTCAGGAAACCTGGGAGGAAATAATGCAGGGGCAACTGCACTGAAGCCTCGGTCTTTACACTTTACCCTAGATTCATGAACTGCAGGATACCAGCACTCATCCCTACCCCACCCCCACCTCTCCTCCCACTTTCCCACTCTTTCTGTTCCCCTGACCTTTCTTCTGACTTCCTCTCCTCTTCCCACTTGAGTTTCCAAAACCAGACTTCCCAACCCTGTCAGTCAGAAACAACCTGAAGCCCTAGATATAGACAATTCCCTAATGTCCAGCAGCCAGTGTCTGTGGGAAATCCTGCCACCCCTTTCCGCTGCCCAGACACACTGCAGGAAGGGCCCTGCTTAGAAACAGGAGACCAACCCTCTACCCTCCCTAGACCATATCCCTAACCACTAGCCCCACCATCTTTCTCCTTTTCGCAGACCCATCACCAAGCTTAAAGTCAAACCCAAATCCCGAGTGGGCAGGGGGCCAATTAACAGGTAAATGCAGTTGGGACTGGGTGAGGAAGTGAGAGAAAACAGAGGCATGAAGTTAGGGGAGTCTCACCGTGGTCAGGGAGGGACCTGTTTGGCTGACAGGGGAGCAGAAGCTGTGAGAAAACCTTCCAGATTTTTTTTTTTTTTTTGTGGCAAAACCGGGATTGAACTCAAGCCCTTGCACTTGCCAGGGAAATGCTTATTCCACTGAGCCATCTCCCTGGCCCCATACCTTCCAGATTTTTAATGGAATATTTAGTCTCTGGGCAGTTATGCTTGTTGGATTTCTGGTTTTATTCCACATGCTTATCATCTTTCATTGAGTTCTAATAAGACAATCTGGCATCTTTCTCCTTCAGACTCCATACCTATCTTTCCACTAAGAGGTTATGTTTGCCTAAGGGGCCAGTGATCCCATCCTACCTTTATTTGATTCATTTTTAAAAGGAGTGTTACCTGTTTGCCTTAGGTAGTATGAGAGTCCCCTCGGATGCCTTTCCAGGAATGAAGTGAAAAGCACAGTCCCTGCCTCTCTGGCTCAGTCTACAGTTTCCTAGCCCCTTTCAGAACTCAAGGGAATTGAAATCTTCCAACCCTCTATCTTAGTTTCCAAGAGGCAGTTTGCACGTTAAGTCTCCTTGATAACTTCTTCAGCAGTGACCGAGGTTCTGGAAACTCACCCCTTTCTGCTGTCCCCTCCTCTCATCATCCAGTGGCCCCTGACCCTGCTCCCCAGCTTCACCCCCTGGTGTCTGGCTGCAAAGGAACTCAGCATTCAAGGGTGTTCTCACAGCACCCTTCTGGCTTAGGTCATCTTAGACCAATATGGCCCACCCTTGGCCTTTCCTGACCCTCATATTACATCACACTATGCTGTTTTTACTTTATTGGTCATAGGAAAAGGGAAGCAAAGATTTTAGAAGAGGTTTTTTTCTTTCTTTCTTTTTTTTTTTTTTTTTCCTGTGATGTCCTCTGTAACTTTTATTTCCAGCCAAACAGAACTGCATGTGAGTTCCTGATCTCTTTGAGCTTCAGGACCCATGAACTGTGAGCTTCCAACAGTACTCTGTGAGGTCTCCAGACTTCCTTTGCATACTTGTTTACAAAAGTAACTTTCCTCCTCCCTCTATCTTCCTAGCAGAGGGAGGCCTCCTGGTTTCAACTCTATTCCTTCCTTCCTCTGACAAGTGATAGGGCACACTGCTGCAACAATCCACCACCGGATCTGCTCGCAGGCCTGTTCTACCAGTGCCAGGTCTCAGGTGCCTCCCTTTCTCTCCAGGCTTGACCCAGCTATCTTGCCAAGAGGGTGCTCCTTTTCTACACCTCGCTACAATCTCTCGTTCCACTGACATCCATGAACAAGTCCATTCCTTCTCTCAAGTATCTCTTTGTAGTCTCCAGGCCTTGACACCCCTAGTTCAGTCCCATTTTCAGTCCCATTGTCTGCTCAAATGGCCATGGGACATCATTAGGAATTACTATTGAAATTGCAGAAACGTGGACTGGCTTCTGCTCAGTTCAAGTCTTGGGTTGTCTTTGCCATATTGTTACTCATATCCACCTTCCTTACAGGCTGTGTAGTCCCTCCAGCTTTTGTCTGTCTGGCCAGTGCCTGGGCTGTTCTTTCTGTAACTACCCATCATACTTTGTCCTCAGGATTTCTCACCCAGTGGCTTCTGAGAAGCCATTGAGAACCAAGACGCCCTCTTCCCCTTGCATCTCAACTTGTTATTTCAGTCCCAGGATAACAGAAGGGTCTGCCCACTTGGCAACTGAGGCTTCTTGTTTGTGCCAGCCACTCTCTCCTGGCCATCTCTTCCAGCTCAGTGGTCCTGGCTTCCCATTCACTTTTGCCTCAGCCTCCTTCAGGGTGAAGCCATTAGCAACAAGGTTTCATCCTGCAAGTTGAGACTGGCCATCTTTCTAGGACTCTTCTGCCATAGAAGGTCCCCAGGGGTCCCCCTGTCTGGTAGTTGAGGCTCCTTTGGCCTAGATATCCAACAGTCTCTTTGTCTCTTCCAAGGGAAATGTAGCAAGGGGAGAAAAGGAATAAGTGGCCATGAGAGGATGGAGACATGGGCTGGTGGAGAGCTGTTAGGCAGGGAGGCAGGAGCACTATCTTACTCTACTGCATCTCACTCCTGTACCCTCAGGTTGCTGGCCCAGCGGCAGCAACACTCCTTTGGTCTACATGGAGTGGTATGTGTGGGTACAGAGGCCCACCTCTCTCTCTGTTCCCTGGAGTTCTATCGTGCCAATGACACTGCCAGGTGTCCTGGGGGGGGCCCTGTTGTGGTGAGCTGTGTGGCCGGCCCTCTCTACTCGGTGTCCAGCAGCCAGAAGAAGCAACAACAGCCCAAGCCTCAGGGGGAGGTATGTGAGACAGTGATATGACCTTTCCCATCCTATGGAAAACCCCTGGCGTGGCCACCCCCTCACTAAGCACAGCCCTGACCTTTGAGGACAGAACTGAACCTTCCTTGGGCGTGACCCACACACCTAACATACCCACCCTCCCTCCCACCAAAACCCATCATCTCCCAGGTCTGCTTAGCTCTCCTAGGTGTTCACCACTGCTGGGCACATCTCTCACAGGCCCGGGTGCGTCTGAAGGGCGGCGCCCATCCTGGAGAGGGCCGGGTGGAGGTCCTGAAGGCTGGCACGTGGGGCACAGTCTGTGACCGCAAGTGGGACTTGCAGGCAGCGAGTGTGGTGTGTCGAGAGCTGGGCTTCGGCAGTGCTCGAGAGGCTTTGACTGGCGCCCGGATGGGGCAGGGTGAGAGGGCAGGGAGATGGGAGATGGGTCGGGGCAAGGAGGGTCCCGCTTCTCTGTGGAGTAAATTCTTGGGAAAGTGAGGAGTCCCCTGGGCTGTGAAGGGGTAATCACAGCCCCCTGAGCTATGACTTCTGCCTAGGCATGGGGGCCATCCACCTGAGTGAAGTTCGATGTTCTGGCCAGGAGTCCTCCCTCTGGAAGTGCTCCTCCAAGAACATCACTGCTGAAGACTGCTCTCA
Source organism: Ctenomys sociabilis (assembly GCA_004027165.1). NCBI lineage: Eukaryota > Metazoa > Chordata > Mammalia > Rodentia > Ctenomyidae > Ctenomys > Ctenomys sociabilis. The sequence goes on from PVKA01008381.1 coordinate 37,251, forward strand.
CAGCCGGGATGCTGGGGTCCGATGCAACCTGCCCTACACTGGGGTGGAAACCAAGGTCAGTCAGACTTTCCACCTTGGTCCATTCTATCTGGCTCTAACTCCCAGGGAATAGCCTGAGAATCCCTAGTAGCTATCCCGGCCCTTTGTCCTGAAGTTCTCACCTGACCCCACCGCTTGTAGCCCTTTCTGCACCTCTGAAAGTCTGCCACATTGCCACTACAGTCTCACCACCACAGCAAACAGCTTCCCTGAGTGCTTCCATTCTCTATCACGACAGATTCGACTCAGTGGGGGCCGCAGCCGACATGAGGGGCGAGTTGAGGTGCAAACAGGGGGACCAGGGCACCTCCGCTGGGGTCTCATCTGCGGGGATGACTGGGGAACGCTGGAGGCAATGGTGGCCTGTAGGCAGCTTGGTCTGGGCTACGCCAACCATGGCCTGCAAGTAAGTAAAAAGGAGAACCATAGCAACTGTCTCAAAGCCTATGCTTTGGGCAAAGGACTGAAATGAGTCCCTTGGCCCAGGTTGTGCCTGCTTATGTTCCCAGGAGACTTGGTACTGGGACTCGGGGAACATAACTGAGGTGGTGATGAGTGGAGTGCGCTGCACAGGGATGGAGCTATCCCTGGACCAATGTGCCCATCATGGTGCTCATGTCACCTGCAAGAGAACAGGGACCCGCTTCACCGCCGGAGTCATCTGTTCTGAGAGTAAGGGGCAGGGGATGGCAAGATGGGGAGGCGAGGCTGGCTCTGGGCCAACCTTTGGCAGGGAGAAGGGGCTGCCATCTACAGGGTTCTTCCCTGTAGAAAACCAGCCCCACACTCTAGGGAATGGGAGCACCCCCTTCCACCCCTGCCCCTCAGCAATAACTCCTGTCATCCTCCTTCCTCATGCAGCAGCCTCTGATCTGCTGTTGCACTCAGCATTGGTGCAAGAGACTGCCTACATCGAGGACCGGCCCCTGCACATGCTGTACTGTGCTGCAGAAGAGAACTGCCTGGCCAGCTCGGCCCGCTTGGCCAATTGGCCGTATGGCCACCGACGTCTGCTCCGATTCTCCTCCCAGATCCACAATCTGGGACGAGCTGACTTCAGGCCCAAGGCTGGGCGCCACTCCTGGGTGTGGCATGAGTGCCATGGGTGAGAGGGTGGAAGGGATCAGGTGGAAGGGTAAGGCCACAAGGAATGGGGCTGGCCTGCCAGGGTCAGGGAAAGAAACAAGTATTCCCTTTCCTCTTATCCCCACAGGCACTACCACAGCATGGACATCTTCACTCACTATGATATCCTGACCCCCAATGGCACCAAGGTGGCAGAGGGACACAAAGCAAGTTTCTGTCTAGAAGACACTGAATGTCAGGAGGGTGAGTTGGGGCCAAGTGGACTTCAGCATCTCCAGAGCATAGCCTTTCCTTTCCCTGACACATGCCAATCTCTTCAGATGTCTCCAAGAGGTACGAGTGTGCCAACTTTGGAGAGCAAGGCATCACTGTGGGTTGCTGGGATCTCTACAGGCATGATATCGATTGTCAGTGGATTGACATCACAGATGTGAAGCCAGGAAACTACATTCTCCAGGTGCCTAGGGTCTGGTGCTCCCAGGAGGTGGGCAGGAGTCTTAAATTTGGATGTGAGGGTTGCAGCTGGGTCAAGTGGCTATTCTCCCCTATTCATAGGTGATCATCAACCCAAATTTTGAAGTAGCAGAAAGTGACTTCACCAACAATGCAATGAAATGCAACTGCAAATATGATGGACACCGTATCTGGGTGCACAACTGCCACATTGGTATTTGATGGGCAAGGGTGCAGGGAAAGACTAGGGGCTGAGAGGAAAAGACCTGTTCTATGCCTTAAGCAAATTCTGTATCTTCCTACCCACTCAGACCTGTCTATCCACTGCTGCCCATCCTTTCTCACAGCAGGGCTGCCTTGCTGCCTCTGGGTAGGGCACCGCCCACACTATCTGTCCACCTTGCCCTCAGGTGATGCCTTCAGTGAAGAAGCCAACAGGAGATTCGAGCGCTATCCAGGCCAGACCAGCAACCAGATTGTCTAAAGTGTCACCACCCTCCTCTTCAAACCACCACTGGCCCCAATGGCAGGGGTCTGAGGCTGCCATTACCTCAGGAGCTCACCATGGAAGCCTTGAAGGTGCAGCTAGCCCACCGCACTCATCCACCCATGGACTGTGCGTATGGAAATGACAAGCAGAAGCCATGGCCCTTTCTCCTAGACTGGCTGTCAGCACCTGTGCCAACATGGAGAACCTGTTCCAGGCCCAGCACGGAGCAGGGCACAGCACAGCTGACTAATGCAGCAAGTGACTACATTCCCAGAACACCAGATGGCAGCTGCTCGCTTTCTTGACTATGTGGGCAGGATGGTCAGCTCCTATTATGTCCCTCAGGTCAGGGGAGATACAGCTTTACCTCTAGTGTTTTGGTGGGGGAAAATATCCAGTCCCCTTCCCCATGTTTGACTATAAGATGTTGCTAGATGTAATTTTATTTTATATAAAAAGTGTTTTTGAGATTGCTCAGGGCGCAGGGATTGGTTGGAGGGACCCGCCCCCCACTGGTTCGCTGACTTTCCTGCCCAGGTGCCCTCAGAACCTACATTAGGAAGGCAAGAACGAAATCCGAGCAGGAGCATCATACTCTTGCTAATATAGTCATTCTGTGATCTCGGGGGTCACATATAAAGTCAGGGTTTCTGGGCCCCGCCGGATTCGCACTGCCAGCTGTGACTGGGTGCGAACAGCTTCATAAACATCTTCAGCATTCTGTACCAGCTGCTCCCCAATGGCCAAGATCACATCACCAGGCCGTAGACCAGCCCTACAGAGAGGGATGGACAGAAAGAAACAAGGGAGTACATGGCCCAGTTCAAGGAGACTTGCACACTGCCCCTGTCCTCCACCACCACAGAGCACTTTCTCTTTCACCTGTGTGCAGGGGAGCCCAGGATGACCTTATGGATGAGTACACCATGCTGAACATCAGGAAAGCTCGGTTCTCGAAGCTGTAGCTCAGCAAGGATGCTGAAAGGATACAGATCAACCTATTAGCCACACGTAGGAACCCTTTTCTTCTGGGGTTCACCTCAAGTCTCTCATCAACACTCTGGTAAATGTGTGACCAGGACACATACTAAGCACTACAGATATGAAGAGAACTTATTTTCTGCCTGCTAGCAGTTAGAAAGTAGGATATGTATACAAAAGAAAACTTAATTCCAAATGACACAGTGTTAAATCAGCAATACTAGTATCATTTTAGAACCCTAAGAGAAGCTTTAAGAAGGAGGTAGAACTTAGAATGATGGTTGTGGGGCTGGGGAGATGGCTCAGTGAAATACGTGCTTCCCTGGCAAGTGCAAGTGCCTGAGTTCAATCCCTGGTTCCACCAAAAAGAAAAAAATAAATAAAATGATGGATCTGATGCTAACCATATAAAACAAGAGGGGTGTAAAGACGCAGGTGTGGGATATCAGGTTGGCTGTCAGCATTCCTGTGGAAAGTAGGGAAGCCAGATATGGAAGGTTTAGGCAGGTGAAAAAAAAAAATGCCCTTATGAGCCATGGGAGGGGCACACATGGTGGTGCATGCCTATAATTCCAGCACGCAGAAGGCTGAGGCAGGAGGATCACCAGGAGTCTGAGGCCAGCTTAAACTGCATAGTGAAACCCTGAGAAAGAAAGGGAGGGAGGGGCAGCCAGCCCTTATGTGAGAGAGAGAATGAATTTAAGGCTTTACATTGATTTTTTCCTTGATAGTGACAAGATGGAATCAATTTGGTGACAGGTGCCAGATGAAATAGGGTGAAAAAATCAAAATAATAAGGAACAGTTCTGTGATACTGAGAAGCAGTTTATCTTAGATAAAGATGAGCACAGCCAGCTCAAAGCAGGGCCCAGCAGCTCACTGGTTCTACACCTCACACCCATTTATGCTCATACCTGGGAGTAAGAGTCAGCATCATCACCCCAATGTAACGGCGCTGGGATCCGCTAATTCCAAACCAGGAATCTGTGAAAGAGGGGCAGTGAGCCCCCACCCTGCTACATCCTTCTCTCCTTTCCTTTTCCTCCCAGTGAACGTTCCTTCCCCTGTCCCATCCACCACTTTAAAAGAACCCCCTTTCCAGCTACCAGACTCACTTTTCTTTTCCCCACGTCGCAGAAACTCTCTAAGTCGATCGGAGGGGATGGCAAAGGAGATTCCAGCAGTGACCTTCATAGTGTTCACTCCAATCACCTCCCCATCCTGCAGGGACACAGCCCCCTGTCCCCTAGCCCAAACACATAGCAGGGGATGGGGGGGGGGCATCTGAACAAGAGAACCAGGGACTGTTGGGGGAACTGGTGGCTAAAGGAAGACAGCCAACAAGACTGACTGCACAGAAAATGAACCGAATTTTCTTGAAGTACTGACCTGGGGCAGGAATTCTTAGAAGAAAAGACATTACACTTACCAGGTTCACCAGAGGACCTCCAGAGTTTCCAAACTGTAGGACAAGGAAAAAACATGGAAGAGAATCAGGAGATCCTAAGCCTGGGGGCATAACCCACAGAAGTAAGCACTTTTTCAGATTTGTTCCTTCCCAAACCCATAAACCAGTGACTATATTTTTTGCAGCCCAACCTTAGTATAAATGCTCATCTAACACATTCAGTTGGCACTGCACCACACAGCACCAACCTAGATTATCATTTTCCTCGTATAAGAACATACATCAATAGCTGCATCAGTCTGAATGTATTCCACATTGGTTTGGGGAAGTCCCAGGTCTCTGGCTGGACGCTGAGCAGAGCTGACAATGCCAGATGTGATCGTGTTTTGCAGCGCAAAGGGACTTCCCATGGCAACAACAAACTCGCCTTGCCGGACATCAGCAGAGCGTCCCAGAGGCAGTGTGGGCAGAGGCGCCTAAAGAATGGGTACAAGAGACCTGTCATCTAGAGATAGAAGCAAGGAAACAGTTGTAACCAGAGTTAGCCTGCTTCAGTCCCACCTTGGTTTGAATCCTCAGCGTGGCAATATCTGCCACCGGATCCACAGCTGTAACCGTGGCCTCATAGGTGTCCCCGCTAGGCAGCCTCACACGAACGCGGCGCCGATCAGCCACCACGTGGGCATTGGTAACGATGAGCCCATCGGCAGCCACCACGAATCCTGAGCCATTTGAGATAGGGACTTCCCGGCCCGAAAAAGGGTGCCTGGAATGGGAAAAGCACTGATACTATAAGGAAGCTCCTGCCCTCTGCCTGTGGCTTCCACGCCTATTTATCCCAGCATTACCGGTCCAGGATCTCGATATACACCACGGCGGGTGCAGTTTTCTCCACGACATCGGCAATGAAGTTGTACTGGCTCCGAGGGGAGGTGGGTGGTGGAGCAGGGACAGCGGCAAAGACTGCTGGAGGGCTCCGACCCCATCCCCACAACAGCAGCACGGCGCCTCCAGCGCCGAGCGCTACCGCCAGCCACGAGTGCGGACGGGCTCCCGGGGTCCTCGAGGCCTCCTGGATCTGGGGATCAGGGGTCTCCGCAGACAATCGTGCCCGTGTCCAAGACGTCAAACATGTGCGAGGTTCAGGAATTCCCAGAGACAACCGGGCCGGGAGACAGGAGGTCCCGTAAGTCTCCCGGACCCAGGAGTAAGGTGTTGCTGACGTCAGGAGGGCCCGAAGGTCAGGGGTCAACAGGGGTCCCTTCCCGCTGCGAATGCCACCCAAAGCACGCCAGCCCCGGAGGATCCAACCTGCACCCCGCCCCGCCCTCAGTGCAGCCATCAGCTCCACCTTAGCTGCCTACTCGCCCGCCCAACTCGGAGGCGGAGCCCAGGATCGGAGCAGGCCGACAGCCGGACCCTGGGCACGCCGGAACCTTAAATCCTACAGAAGTGCACGCCGGGACCCAGGATTCCCGGGAACCAGCCCCGCCCCGGACCGCGAATGCTGGGAACTGTGGTCTCCGCCGGACGCAAGTTGTCAGGCGCCCCGGACCGCAGGGCATGCTGGGTCCGCTAGCCCTTCCGGGGCGCCTCCGGACTGCGGGTCACGGCACCTTGGCGGATGCCCAGAGCCTAAGCCTTCCCAGGAGCCCCCGCGGCCCGGCGCGAAGATGGCGGTAGCGGCGGCCGGGCGCGCTTGAAACAGCTGCGATGGAGCCTTCCCCGGCACCCGGGCCGGAGCGGCTCTTTGACGCGCACCGGTAAGAGCGCCGGAGGGAAGAGGCGAGCTGGCGTCTTCTCCGCCTTCGGTGCCTGATCACCACCTTTGCTCTGCAGGCTCCCGGGTGACGGCTTCCTGCTCCTCGCGCTGCTGCTCTACGCGCCGGTCGGCCTCTGCCTACTAGTCCTGCGCCTCTTTCTCGGCATCCACGTCTTCTTAGTTAGCTGCGCGCTGCCTGACAGTGTCTTCCGCAGGTTCCGACCCGGGCGCTGAGGGAGTGTCTGGGCTGGGCCGGGCCGGGCCGGGCCGGGCCGGGCCGGGGCTGCAGAGTCACCGCCAGGACCTATGCTCTCAGGTTCGTGGTACGGACCATGTGCGCGGTGCTGGGGCTTGTGGCCCGCCAGGAAGGCTCTGGACTCCGGGATCCCCGCATTAGGGTCCTCATTTCCAACCACGTGACACCTTTTGACCACAACATAGTCAACCTACTCACCACCTGTAGCACCGTGAGTGGGGGCGAGGCGTAGAGCGCCACCGGGTGGCTCCCTGGGTCCATGCTCCAGGTTCGCCTGGCCCGCTTGGGTCTCCCTTGGGGGATGATGATTCCGACCTGGGTCTCACTGTACCGCTTACCATTTCTCCTTGTTTCTTTCCAATCTCTTCATCTTGCTTTCTCTGCTCCCTATTCCCAGCCTCTACTCAATAGTCCTCCCAGCTTTGTGTGTTGGTCACGGGGCTTCATGGAGGTGGATAGGCGAGTGGAGTTGGTGGAGTCACTCAAGAGATTCTGCGCCTCCACGAGGCTTCCTCCCACCCCTCTGCTGCTGTTCCCCGAGGAAGAGACCACCAATGGCCGAGAGGGGCTCCTGCACTTCAGGTGAGTGAGCACCAGCCACCACTGGGTAGGTTGATTAGACTTGTAGGCCTTTGGGTTTTCCCAGTTTTCAGCTCTTGTCCTACTTCATTCCCAGATCGTTTCTTTCTGCCTTTTTCAGTTCTTTCCTTCAAATGCTTTTCCTGCTTTATCTGCCGGTATGGTGCTAATAGTTTCCTGTTTTTAGTCTGATAAAAGTGCTGCTGATGGGACTAGCTGGACTCCATTCTACTGTCCTTTCTCTTCTAGTTCCTGGCCATTTTCTATTCAGGATGTGGTACAACCTCTTACCCTGCAAGTTCAGAGACCCTTAGTTTCTGTGGTGAGTATGTGTTAGACCAGGATTCTTGGGATTTCAGGGGAAAGTTTCCCTGCCCTGGCCCTGGCCTCACTTCATACCCTTCCCTCAGACGGTGTCAGATGCTTCCTGGGTCTCAGAACTGCTGTGGTCACTTTTCGTCCCTTTCACGGTGTATCAAGTAAGGTATTAACTATCCTCACTTTTTGGTGGCTGGGGAGAGGCTCACCTCAAGGTCGAGGAACTAGAGAGCTCTGCCCTGTCCATTTGTAGCTTTTTTAATATCAAGATTGCACCACAGAAACAACACCGTGTACTGTGTCCCCACCCTCACCACCACTGTTCCATGAAGCAAGGTACCAAAGTGGGGAAGGGATGACATTGTATGGCACTGGCTTGCTTTTTGCAGGTGGCTTCATCCAGTTCGTCGACAGCTGGGAGAGGAGAATGAGGAGTTTGCACTCCGTGTACAACAGGTGGTAGAGTACACAAGCAGGGTGGAGGTGTGGGTTCCTTCACAGAGAGAGGCTGGCGATGCTGGTGCTTACAACCTTCCACTTCTCCTAGCTGGTGGCCAAGGAATTGGGCCAGACTGGGACACGGCTTACTCCAGCTGACAAAGCAGAACACATGAAGCGACAAAGACACCCCAGGTTGCGTCCCCAATTAGGTGTGTGGTCTCTTTTTGAGTCTTTTCAACCTGTGGCAGTTTCTTCCCTATTGCTAGACCGGCCAGCCTCTTCTTCCTGACTCTCCACTCAACCATATTTTCTGAATTCTTGTTTTTTCAGCCCAGTCTTCTTTCCCTCCCACTCCTGGCCCTCCTCCTGATGTGCAGCTGGCAACTCTGGCTCAGAGAGTTAAGGAGGTTTTGCCTCACGTGCCACTGGGTGTCATCCAGAGAGACTTGGGTATGAGAAAGGGTAGCCTCACACAAAGTAACACACAGGGAGGGAAAAGGGGGCTAAGAAGGAAGAGGTGAGCAGAGAATGGACTCCCGCTTCTCTCTTCCTTTCTTCCCAGCCAGGACTGGCTGTGTAGACTTGACCATCACTAATCTGCTTGAGGGGGCTGTAGCTTTCATGCCCGATGACATCACAGAGGGAACCCAGTCCCTGCCCACAGCCCCTGCCTCAAAGGTGAGACCCAGAAGCAGTCAGGTCCAAGACTTGGGGAAGTTGGTCAGACTTCAGCTCCTTATTCCTGACTTAGCTTTCAGATCATGCAACCCTAGTACAGTGCCTCTCTTTCAAAGTAGGCATATGATGTGTGTTTATTGATGACTTCACAAGCGCTCTGACATTGTGATCACCTCAGTTCCCCAGCTCTGGCCTGGTGACCCCTCAGCCCACAGCCCTAACATTTGCCAAGTCTTCCTGGGCCCGTCAGGAGAGCCTGCAGGAGCGAAAGCAGGCACTGTATGAATATGCAAGAAGGTGAGAGGTTAGATGACAAGTAAAGCAGAAAAGGGTATTATGGAGCCAATATGACAAAGCCTACATGATGTCTTTCACCATGTCCCACAGGAGATTCAGAGAGAAACAGGCCCTGGAGGCTGACTGAGCTCAAAGGATGGTACCCAGAGCCGCAGGACGGAGACTGGGGGTAGCCCTCACCCAACTCAAAAAGGCTGGATGAGTGGGTGGTTTAAAAAAAAAAAAAAGGGAGGGATGGGGCTCCCCCAATCTCACATTAAATACAGGGTTTTCACTCAAGGTCTCTGTTGCCTCTCTGGGTTTCAGAATCTCCTAAGCAGCTTTATTTCCCTTTGGTCCGAGGGTATGGATCTGACAGTCTTCATAGGTTTGAGGGGTGGTCAGATAGAAATGTCTTAAATCATTCTATCCCAGGAGATAAGTGATGCTAAAGAAATATAAATAAACTGACAACAACTGGATCCCAATTTAAGTGTTCATCCCAGGCCTGTGAGGCTTCTGTGAAAAACTACAAGTCCCATGATGCCTTTCACAAGCACTGGCTGTCCAGTTCATATAGGCTCTCCAGTGGCAGGAGCCTGTTTTCTATAGGTTAGTGACTAGATTAGATAAAGTGGAGCATGTTGTCCCACCCCAAAAGCAAGCATCTGGATTGGAGTTTGAGCCTAGCCCCAGGGTAGAGCCAGAACTAACCTTTGTACTTTAAGCAGTCAGCAGCTGCCTAGGTGGGTCTGGAACTGGCTGCCATCCTGACGTCTCAAGAGCTGCAAGCAGGTTTGAATCCAGGATCTTTGTGGCCCTTCTGTGACCACCGCATTCCTTATTCTTTCACCCCTGGGACTTTCTCCAGCTTTCTGTCTCATAATTATTGCTGGCTCCAAGGACTTCTCATTAGTTATAAGACTTAACTCATAACTACAGGTAAAAGTTCACTTTTGATGATCCCTTAGAAATACCCAGTACTGTTTCCTGGCAAGCAGGAAGTGCTGGGAAGTAATAGACCCCCAGGCATTATTATCTGAGGATAGATGCTGAGAATCAGCTGACTGGGGACAATGATGTCAGTCCCAAGTAAGCTTTACAAGCTGCCCTGCCTTCTATAGGTCTTCCCGGACAGCCACCATGGCCTCTCAGCCTCTTGGGCTGGCAGAAGAACCTGACCCAAGTCCTGGAGAGTCTGAACTGGCTGTGAACCCATTTGATGGGCTCCCCTTCTCTTCCCGCTACTATGAGCTGCTTGAGCAGCGCCGAGGCTTGCCCATCTGGGCTGCCCGCTTCATCTTCCTGGAGCATTTGGAGAGTAGCCCCACTGGTGTGGTCCTGGTGTCTGGGGAGCCTGGCTCTGGCAAGAGCACCCAGGTGGAGGGAGATTCTGGGAGGGGCTAAAAAATTAAGGGATGGGTTTCCCGGGGTGTGGGAAAGGTGGGCAAAGGGAAGTGGGTTAGGCTGCCCTAGGGCATTGATAAGGGGCTCCCCAAATAGGAGCACATTACCTGCAGTGTGCTTTGGTCAAAGTTCTGTGGCTCTCTTACTGGCTGTCCTTCCCCCTACCTTAGATCCCTCAGTGGTGTGCGGAATTTGCACTGGCCAGGGGATTCCAGAATGGCCAGGTTACTGTTACTCAACCCTGCCCGCTGACAGCCCTGAGCCTGGCTTTGCGGGTTGCTGATGAGATGGACCTGACCATGGGTCATGAGGTTGGATATAGCATCCCCCAGGAGGACTGCACAGGACCCAGCACTCTGCTCAGGTGGGGTCCTCTGCAGGCCCATTTGGCATCTCCACATAACCTCCCCCAGCCCAATTCACCCTTTAAATCACATGCAGTGTAACTGCTTATTTAAGCCCCTGAGTCCGGGCCAGGGGTGTCAGATATTCACCCTCACTGTGGTAGTCTTCCCTCCCTGTCTAGTGAACCAGATGTACTCCAAGGGTGATGGGGTCACAGTTATGGGTCCACAAGCTCAGGAAGTCACACCATCTTTTTCTGATCTCCAATATCAAAATCTGTGTCCCATGGAGAGGAGTGCCCCTACAATTCTAGGGCTTGTCTGTCCACACTGACCCCCCTACCTCCTACCAATGTCAACAGGTTCTGCTGGGACAGGCTGCTCCTGCAGGAGCTGGCCTCAACCCGGGGCACTGGATCCTGGGGTGTGCTGGTGTTGGATGAGACCCAGGAGCGGTCAGTGGCCTCAGATTCATTACAGGGGCTGCTGCGAGATACCCCGCTGGGAAACCTTCCAGGGGACCCCCGAGTTGTTGTGGTTACAGACCCAGCCCTTGAGCCTAAGCTCCAAGCTTTCTGGGGCAATCCTCCTGTTGTGCACGTACCCAGAATGCCGGGCACAAGTCCCACCCCTATCTACAGAGACCCTGTTCCTACTGATCGGGTGGAAGCTGCCTGCCAAGCCGTGCTTGAATTGTGCTGGAAGGAGGCTCCAGGAGATGTGCTAGTGTACCTGGCCAGTGAGGAGGTAAAAGGAATGGATTCCAAAAGGCAGTGTTCACATATACTACCTTCCTACTCCAGGGATGGGACTAATGCATGTAGAAATGGTGGAAGGGTAGTGTTTATTCACTGATGAAGTCCTGGAGAAAAACCCAGGGAATTCAGAGCCAAGGATGGTGGTGCACACCTAATCCTCCTAGCAGTCTGGGAGGCCAAGACAGGAGGATCACAAGTTTGAACCCACACTGGGCAACTTAGCAAGGCCTGTCTCAAAAATGTAAAAAGGGCCAGGGAGATGGCTCATTGGAATAAGTGCTTCCCTGAGTTCAATCCCCAGTTCCACAAAAAAACTAAAATAAGTGTAAAAGGGCTTGGGATGTATCTCCGCACAAAGATCCTGTGTTCAATACCCAGTACCAGCTGGGCGTGATGGTGTAGGCTTGTAATCCCAGCACTCGGGAGGCTGAGGTAGGAGGATTGTTGTGAGTTCAAGACCAGCCTGAGCTACAAAGTGAGCTTAAGGCCAGCCTGAACTGCATAGTGAGACCCTGTCTCAAAAAGACAAAAAACAAAACAAATACCCAGTACCAGCCAGGCATGGTGGTGCAGGCCTGTAATCCCAGCACTTGGGAGGCTGAGGCAGGAGGATTGTTGTGAGTTCGAGACCAGCCTGAGCTACAAAGTGAGCTTAAGGCCAGCCTGAACTGCATAGTGAGACCCTGTCTCAAAAAGACAAAAAAAAAAAAAAAAAAAAAAAAAAAAAATACCCAGTACCACAAGAAACCAAGGATTTTAGGATAGATACCAGCTACACTTGTCCTGGTTCCTTCTAATGCAGAGATTTCATTGAACTTATGAAATTATAATGTCCTCAACTTTATAAGAATGTATGGTTTTTGAGAGCGAAGGACCATAGGTTTTATCACCTTTTCAAAAGGGTCTGTGACCCCTCAGAAACTGAGAACTTCCCTAATGCCCTATCCCTTTCCTCAGGAAATTTCCCTGTGCTGTGAATCCTTGTCCAGGGAGGTAGGGACCCTGGCACTCCTAGGGCCTCTGCCACGGGTGCTGCCCCTTCACCCAGGCTGTGGTCAAGCCATTCAGGCCATGTATGAGGACACAGACATGGGGGCCCGGAAGGTCGTGGTCACTCACTGGCTGGCTGACTTCTCCTTCTCCCTCCCTTCCATCCGACACATCATTGACTCAGGACTGGAGCTGCGAAGTGTGAGTGAGAGAGACTGGGGTGTGGGGCTAAAAACAGAAACAGCTGGTGATCTGTCTTGACCTGGGCTGGGGCTTGGGCAATAGGTTTACCATCCCCGGATCCGAGCAGAATCCCAAGTCTTAAGACCAGTCAGCCAGTGTCAGGCAGAAGCAAGACGACTGCGGGCGAGGGGGTTCCCTCCAGGTAAGAGCCATTTCCCAGGCGGAGACCCAGTCTGAGAAGAGGTGCTATGTGCAAGCCCTAGTGAATCAACTGTCCAGCTCTTTCTTCCCTCAGGATCCTACCTCTGCCTGTATGCCCAAGAGCTAGAGGCTCCACTACTGCCCCATCCCAGGGTGTGTGAAGAGAATCTGACCTCCTTGATGTTACTACTAAAGAGGAGGCAGATAGTAGAGCCAGGGCAGTGCCATTTCCTGGACTGGCCTGGTGAGCACCCATCCTGCCCACTGCCACCCTCTGCCCACAGCTGAGACTTTGTGCCTTCTGAGCCCCGTCTTCACCAGCTCCAGAAGCATTGATGCAGGCCCTGGAGGACCTAGACTACCTAGCAGCCCTGGATGACGATGGAGATCTGTCAGACTTGGGAGTCATCTTATCAGAGTTCTCTCTGGCGCCTGAGCTGGCCAAAGCCCTGCTGGCTTCATGCGAGTTTAACTGTGTGGACGAGATGCTCACCCTCGCCGCCATGCTCACGGGTATATTTACAGGCTGCATCCACTGAGGGGTTAGGAATTACATCACATTTGCTGTTGAGAGAGTGGCTGTGTTTGTGTTCTCAGTACTGAGGGTCTCGCTCAGCAAGCACCGTGCCACTGAGCTGCATCTCTAGCCCCTCAGTGATATAAATCACTGCTGAGTCAGTTGGCCCCACACCTTGTGTTTGGGTGCTCTTAAGCATGGCCCTTTCCTCCTCTAATTCCCAACCCTCAGAGCGCCTGAGGAACTAGGCATAGTCATCTACTCCTCTCATCTCTGTCATCTTTCCCCTGTATTTCCTACACACACACACACACACACACCCTGGTTTATCCTCATCATCCAGTATACCACGGTGGTGAACCTCTGGCACGCATGCAGACACCAGCTGTGTGGTACCTCCAAAACCTCTAAAGGCTTGCCGTCACTGAGTTACACTGTCTAATGTCTATCCCATCCATCTAATGTGTTGCCCACCCACTGCACCTGGCATTAGGCCCATATTTAACAGATTTTAGCTCACTAAGGATCTTCTGGATATCTAACCCAATGGGCACTTTTGAGACCTCATTGATATTTTGACAGAGTACTAACCACACTTGTGTTTCTGTGATGCTGCACCTTGTATTTCTCATCCTACCTCTGGCCATTCCCATGATCCCTTTCTGAGATGTTCATCCTCAGCTTAGTCATCATAAATTGGTACTCAGGGCACTCTATCTCTGACCTTTGTGTCTTCTTATTCCTTTAACTGTCTGGGCAGGTTTACCCCATCCATGACCCAACACTCTGCCTTTGTGTTTAGCAATGTGTAACCTTTGTACCTTGTATCTCTACCAATATTGTTCCTCTAGATCTGTTTTGTTTTTGAAGCAGGGTTTCACTATGCAGTTCAGGCTAGCTTTGAACTCACTTTAGAGCCCTGACTTGTCTCAAACTCGCAGTAATCCTCCTGCCTGAGCCTCCCAAGTTGCAGGGATTATAAGCTGTTACTACCATGCCAGGCCTACATCTTAGGGAAAAGGAAGGGGTAGGAGAGGAAAAGCAGGTCCACCTGCTGATGGATATCTTTAATGAGGATAGTCACAGTATCTCAGTTCAGAACTGAGCTCAAGCACCCCATTAAGCTACCCCTAAGGGCCAGGGAGATGGCTCAGTAGAATGAGCACTGCCCTGGCAAGTGCAAGGGCCTGAGTTTAATCCCCGGTTCCACCAAAAAAAAAAAAAAAAAAAAAAGCTACCCCTCACAGCTAGGGATAGTGGCACATCACTAATCTGAACAGTCTGGGAGGTTAAAGCAGTGAGATATATCTAAGATAGATAGATAGACAGACAGATAGATAGATGATAGAGGTTAAAGCAGTGAGATATATCTAAGATAGATAGATGATAGATAGATAGATAGATAGATAGATAGATAGATAGATAGATATTGAGATATCTTGGGATGTAGCTCAGTGCAAAGGCCTGGGTTCAGTCCCCAGTACCAGACAGAAAAAGACCCATCACCACAAAATATTTTCCTCCCTCAGAATTTTCAGTTTCAGATAATACCATAACCTCTATGGGTATACTACCATCACCCTAGACTAACCACTAACCTTCCTCTAGACTTTCTTCATTTTTTTATCCTAAATAAAACCACCTGCTGTCCTGCATATTTGTTGTCAGGTCTTCTCTGGATCGCAGCAGCGTCTCCTACCTAATCCTATCAATGTTTCTGAATGCATGGCCTCTCCTACATACAAACTTCTCCTCAGCAGGTTTTCTTTACCTTCAAGGCAGAGTGGCAGCTCCTGTGCACAGCACATCTGGCCTCTGCCTACCCTCCAGCTGTATCTCCTGCTATTCTGCCACATCTCTCCCTCTACCCAAACCAGGTGGCTTGCAGTTCCCAAAATATGCCATGCTGTGAAACTTCTCTACCTTGTTCCCACAGCCTTGACTATTCTCGCTGCCTCTTATCCACTGAGATAATTCCTACTCAAACTCAAAACTTGGCCCAAGACGGGCTGGTAAGATAGCTCAGCAGACTAAGCACCTGCTTAGGCAAGCACGGGGACCACGGTTCATTCCCCAGTGTTTCCAGGAGCACTGAGCTGGCTACTGAGTGTGGGCATAGGGGTGCATGCTGTAATCCCAGCACTGGGGAGACTGAAAACAGGAGGATCACTATGAGTCCGAGCTGTGTAGTGAGACCCTGTACCAAATTCATTAAAATAAAAAAAAGCTTGGCCCAAGGAGCCTCCCCCTTTCCTCCCATGTCACCTTCATTGTCATAATCCAAGCCTTGATTACCCACCCTACTCTTTCCAGAGTACCTTACCAGCATGCCTATCACATCACTTATTTGTTGGTCTTTGTCACCAAACTCTAACCTTGAGGACAAAGACTGTCGGGTACAGCTGTCCCTCAATGTTCATGGGAAATTAAATCCAAAATTCTCTACAGATACCAAAATCCACTGAAGCTTAATTCTCTTACAATAAAATGGTACAATATTTGCTCATAATCTATGCATCCCTCTGTGTAATTTAAATCATCTCTAGATTACTTATAATACCTATCACAATATGAATACTATTTAAGTGCTATACTATGTTGTTCAAGGAATAATAAGTCTGGGCCGGTCATGGTGCATGCCTGTGATCCTAGCACTCAGGAAGCTGAGGCAAGATGCTTGCTGGCAGTTTGGGGCCAGTTTGTACTATATGGTGAGTTCAAGGCCAACCCAAACTGCAAGTTGAGGCTCTATCTTGAAAGAAAAGTCTTCACATGTTCAGTCCAGATGCAAACTTTTCCCACACATTTTTCAGTCTTCAGTTCATTAAGTTCACAGGTGCAAAAACCATGGATATGGAGGACAGGCTGGCTATATTTATTTTCAGTGTCTAACAGTGCAAAATACCTAAAAGTCATCAGTGTCCTTTAAATAAAGTTCCCATAGTGACACTTGCACCCTTTCCATATTCTACCTGTACTATGGGCCTGTATCATTCCTCAAAACCACCTTCCTCTCTTCTGCCTCCAGCTGCCCCAGGGTTCACTCGTCCTCCACTGTGTGCAGAAGAAGCTGCCCTGCGTCGGGCCCTGGAACACACAGATGGCGACCACAGCTCTCTGATCCAGGTGTATGAAGCCTTCATCCAAAGTGAGTGGCCCTCCCTTTTACAGAACCCAGTTTCCAGAAGGGTCAGCGGTGTGTAGCCAATGGCAAATCTCTGTGCCTTGGGGAAAGAGGACCTCTGACCAACAGTTGTATTCTTTCCGGAATTCGAAGGACTTTGTTTGTAGCTGTCTCTTCTCTTCTAGGTGGAGAGGATGAAGCTTGGTGTCAGGCTCGAGGTCTAAATTGGGCAGCGTTGCGCAAAGCCCATAAACTTCGGGGGGAGCTACTAGAACTCATGCAGCAAATTGAACTTCCCTTGTCTCCACCAGCCTTTGGCTCTGAGCAGAATCGCAGAGACCTTCAGAAAGCACTGGTGTCAGGATACTTCCTCAAAGTGAGGAGAAAGTATTGGGGTGAGGGTGATAAAAGGAGCAAAAGGCAGAGGGAATAAATATTATGTCACCTCTGAAATTACAGTCCAAGTGATCATTCAAAAGATTCCTTCAGGGGCTGGGGAGATAGCTCAGTGGAATAAGTGCTTGCCAAGCAAGCACAAAGTCTGATTTCAGTCCCTGGTATCACCGAAAACAAAAACAAAAGATTCCTTAGAAGCTGGATAAGGTGGTTCATACTTATCATCCTAGCACCTGGGAGGCTGAGGCAGGAAGATTGAAAATTTGAATCCCAGCCAGGGATACATACCTATAGTCCTAGTACTTGGAAATCTGAGGCAGGAGATTTTCCATGAGTTTAAGGCCAGGCTAGTCTACTAGTTCAAAGCCAGCCTAATTACATAAGGAGTCCTGTCTCAAAAATAAAATAAGTTCTAGTCCCAGCCTGGTCAACTTAGTAAGACCCTGTCTTAAAATAAAAGGGTTGAAGATATAATGCAAAGTCCTGGGTTCAATCTCAGGAACTGCAGAAAATGCCATATGGTATGTTGGGGACTAGACAATACCTACAGGTAATTAATGCTTTACTTTAAAACTCTTAGGCTGGGAGATAGCTCAGTAAAGTAAGCACTTGCCTGGCAAGCACAAGGTCCTGAGTTCAATCCCCAGTACCACAAAAAACAACAACAACAAAAAAAGACCTCACCATTCTTACTAATTCCTTTTCAGTCCCTGTTTCTTCTATTCTGCCTTCATTTATTTATTTATTCCTCCCATATTTTTGTCTTCTGAGGTGGCCCGAGACACAGATGGGACTGGAAATTACCTGCTCTTAACCCATAAGCATGTGGCCCAGCTGTCTTCTTACTGCTGCTACCGAAACCGCCGGGCTCCGGCCAGACTCCCCCAGTGGGTGCTGTATCACAGCTTCTCTATATCCAAAGACAACTGCCTCTCCATTGTTTCTGAGATTCAACCTGAGATGTGAGTTACTTGTACCCCTTCTTCCAAGGGCCAAAACTAAAGAAGGGGAGTTGAAGAGACATGAGAAGGGATCTTAAGGGTCTGTAGCAACAGATGTGTTGAGGGCAGGGGGCTTGTGGAAGGGCTGGTGGGATGTTCTTGTCTGCTTTGAAGGAGAAGATGTACATCACCTAACTCTGACTCTCTGGTAGGCTGGTAGAGCTGGCGCCCCCCTACTTCCTGAGTAACTTGCCACCCGGTGAAAGCAGAGACCTCCTGAACCAGCTGAGGGAAGGAATGGCAGACTCATCAGCAGAGGAAGCAGAGTCCTCTGCCCAGGAGCTCAGCGACGCCTGTGTCCTGCAGTGAGCTGCCTGCCTAGGGAATGGAGCCACGCTCGCCTCGTAGCATGAGAGCCTCTTTCAATCTGGCAAAGATTGAAGCAGACAGCCACATTTGGAAATCCAAATGCTAGGGTCAGATGTACATCCTAGAACCTAAGTCCCAAGAAACGGGGCTGGCATGGTAGGAATGGGTTGAGCCACCATCTACACAACTTTAGATTTCTACTATTTATTGGTGCGGGACTGACATACTTTCCATTCCGCCAATGTATGCTGAACCCACCCTTATACTCCCTTTTGATCCATAAAAAGATTTTCCTATGATACCAGATTTTTTATTTTGGTTCTGCAGCACCATATACAATATCCATGAGTCAGAGACAACACTGTCAAAGATCCAAGATCAACTCCTGCAGCTATTGCCTGTTGCCTTGCTCCCACCTCTGCTCATGCCTCCATGTCATCTCTGTGACATAGCTGTCACTGGCACACAGTGTCAGTAGCCTGCCTACAGCTGGTCACTGCTGTGCCTGTCTTCTCTTTGTCACAATGTTCCAGGCTCCGGGGGAGAAAGAATAGGGCTGGTAGAAGAATTAAACAGATTCTCTTTCTTCCCTTTCTTCATCTATTTTAAATCCCATTCTTTCCAACTCCCAATACTGGATCCACCTCATAGAGCTCCTTCATAAACATGAAGGCTATCACAACCACCTGCTAACTCATCAGCAAGCTTCCTAGCAACCCCTTGCCCATCCATAAGTTGAAGTCTTTATTTCAGTGTGTGTGTGTGTGTGTGTGTATGTGTAGTAGTGGTGATACTCAGGACTGAGCCCAGGACCTACACACTGAGCTACCCCCAGACCGTTTTAAAAAACAATTACTTTTGAAATAGGCTCTTGCTAAGTTACCCTAGCTAGACTGGAACTTGTGATCCTCCTGCCTCAGCCTCCCAGAGTGCTAGGATTACAAGCATGTACCAGCACACTGGGCTTCTGAAGTCTTTCTAAAAATTTCAGGGCATCACTCTTTTCTTCCTTTTTGGCTGAGTGCTCCTTTCCCTTTCATGCCCCTAGACTATGAACTTTGGTATCCTCCATCATCTTGCACGTTGTAAAAGGGCTTGTAGAATCTCATAGATAGAAAGGTTCACAACCTAGAACTCTGCTTTTCTTCTCAAGAGTTTCTTCCCTTGAGGATTCTATCTGGTCTTATCATTCTTTCTCCATCTCTGTAGATGTCATCAAGTCCCCAGATATTCTTCTAGTTAGTTTCACCTACAAAATTAATCTTACTGGGCTGGCCAAATAGCTCGGTGGATTAAAGCATCTATAAGCAGGTCTTGGGGGTTCAATCCCCAGGCCTGCCATGCCAGTCCTGCCCTTGGGGCATGCTGAAACAGAAATTGAGACTGGGCTTGGTGGCATGCACCTGTAATCCCAGGATTTGGGAGGCTATATATAGATCACTATGTGTCCGATCTAGTACTGAGACCCTGAACACCCTGTAGACCCTTCCCTAAAATACAAAAAATAAAACAAACAAACAAAAAAAAAAAAACTCACAATTTTCCCTTACAGCACCATGGATTTCCTGATTCTCCACCTATCCAATCTTGAAGTTACCTTTGATTCTTCGAGAGCTTGTCACTTCTTAAATATTTGCCAAATCCTGTTTACCCTGACTCCACTGGACCTGTTGACTACTTCACTGTTTCCTCTTTCCCTTTCCTTGTCCCTGTGGAACACCAGAGCTAAACTTTCGTCCTAGATTGCTCTTTCGTCAGGCCTGGAAGCACCTATCTACTCTATAGGTGTGTTGTGAAGTTCAAGTAGTAGGATATCCCAGCAGATTGGACACATGAAAACATGAGACTCAGAATCAAGAAGGAATCCTTAATAATTGTTTTACAGTTGTGGGGCGAGATGCTGGGCATGGGCCAGATTTTCAACTCTGGTGCTTCCTCTTGCTCTGCTTCCTGGGCATCTTCCTTCACACCTTTGGTATATAGACCCAAAACAGCCCTGGCTGCAGCCACCCCTTGCCCTGCACTGCTGACCTTGTAGTTTGGCTCCTTAGCCTACTCGGCCAAGACCTCTGAGCCCACCGGCTGGCCAGCCACCCCCCAAATCCCCCCACACACACCTCATTGGCTACTGTCCTGCAGGTCCCGCCCTCTGGGGGGGCTCTTGTCCCAGCAGCTGTTTAACAGCTCTTCAGTGAAAAAATGGCGGGAAAGGCCAAGTTGGATCGTGCCAGCATCTGCTCGATTCTGTCCTGGATGCCGGCCGGTGGCCAAGGAGCCCTCGACGGTGTCATAAGTCCTGCTGCTCCTCATACTTCGGCCGCCAGAGTCCACGCGCGGGTGTGGCACACCTGTGCCCTCCCTCTCCGGCCCAGCTCACACCACCGAGGCCAGCCCGGACACGGAAGCCACTTTGTTGTCCTCTGCCCAGGGCTGCAGGTTCTGCAGCGCGAAGAGCGATGAGTTGTGCAGGCAGAGCGGGTCCGGGGGCAGAGGCGGCCGCAGCGGCCGTGGGAGCGCGTCCTGCTGCAGGTGCAGGAGCAGCCTACCCGCTCGGTGCCGCTCGGCCTCGCGCTCCTCCGCGGTCTGGCGCCTGGACGGGCAGAGCCGGGGTCAGGGAGTGGCCCTGCCTGCCTCCCCACCAGGTGACAGCTCCCACCACCACCTCTCCGCCAGGTGCTGGCCCGGCGCACCACTCACCGCCACTTGGTGCGCCGGTTCTGGAACCAGGTCTTGACCTGTGCGTCTGTCATGCGCAAGGCCTTGGCCAGCGCCGCCCTCTCGGCCGAGGCCAGGTACTTCTGGCGCAGGAAGCGCCGCTCCAGCTCCAGCACCTGCGAGCGGGAAAAGGACGTGCGCGGCTTCTTTCGCTTTGGGGGCGTGCGGTTTTGGTACGGGTGGCCGATGCGGCGCGTCCCAGAGAAGGGCGAGAGTGCAGCTGCGGGAGGAAGACAGCGGGCAGGGTTTGTGGCTGCTCCGAGGTGTCGCCCCGCAGCAGCAGAGGCGCCTGAGTAAGGCAGGCCCTGCCGCTTGAGTGAGGCAAAGGGGACCCGCTCCACCCGGCCCTGCCCGCAGCACGGGCGCAGGGATGCAAGGATGCAGTGCCGGCCTCTGGCCGCGGGACCGAGAGATCTAGTCGGAAGAAGATCCTGGGTTTAATCTGGGAGAGGGTCGAAAGGGTTCCGAGAGTTAGACCAGAAAGATGAGCAGACAGGGAAGGGCGTGACACCGGAGGCGTCGAGCAACCTCACCAGTGAGCCGGTCCTTGGCAAAGCGGCGGCCGCTGTCCATCCAAGGGAAGGTGAGGCCCGCTAGGCCCCCGGCGCCGCCCAAGCCCGAGGGTCCCGGCACCGCGGCGGCGCCCCCCGCGGGCGGCACGGGCAACGGGCGGTGAGCCGGTACGCGGATCACGCCGCCCGGGCCCAGGGCGGAGGAGCCGGGCAGCGGGGCCAGCGAGCCCGCGGGGCCGTAGCCCGAGGCTCCGTGGAACCCGCCCGGGAACGCCGCACTTTCCCCGGGGCTCTGGCCCGCGCGGCCCGGGCCTAGGCCGCCCCCGGGGGGCTCAGGGCCGCTCAGGATCTGATCGATGCCGAAGCTGATTGGCTCGTGGTGAGGAAGGCTGTGCGGGGCCAGCACCCCGGGCTCCATGGGTTCGGCCCGGGGAGGACCGCCAGAGGGGCGGAGGCCGGGAAGGGCGCCCCGGCGGTTCGGAACCCCGGCAGTGCGCTGCGGGCGGTGGCCTCAGGGGCCCGCCGGGCTGGGCTCAGCCGGGCGCCGGGGTCCCGGCAACAGCAGCCTCCCGATGCACCCGGAGCAGTTGCACGGGTGCCCGCCCCTGCCGGGCGTCGGTGCAGGGACTCGCATCCCGGAGGAGTGGGCCGGCCGGGGCCCCCGGAGCTCCCTCGCTGGGTCCGAAGGCTGAGGGACGCACGGCTGCGGGGCCGCTGCCCGGGTCCGGGGTGGAGAGGGCTGGCCGGCTAGGGCCAGGGCAGTGACTGACAGATCGGACCCGGGTGGGCAGTGCGGGTTGGGGGTAGGGCAGGGGCGGGGCTGGGCCGTTAAAGGGGAACGGACGCCTGTTTGCGCTGAGCGGCCGCGGGGATGTGCGGGGTGGAGGCCGCGGAGGGCGAGGGCCTTTAGGAGCCAGGCTGGGAACGGGAGGGGCGAGCTCGGGAGCTGAGTCAGAGACTTCGCCGCGCCTGCAGCCTCGCCGGCCTGAGCCTTCGGGCTGCCTCTGCCGGGCCAGCGTCCTCGGCAGGTGCCTCCTCCCAGCCCCCATTCGCCACCTCCCGATGGGGTCCGCTGGCCAGCTCCTGGATTCGTTGTGGCCCGGACATAAGTGCCCTTTAAGGCCAAATCTCGTTGTGGCTGCCCGGCTGCGTAAGAAGTGGCAGGGAAGCTACCCGCGACCCGGAGGCCCAAGGAAAAGGACAGGTGTGGGAAGGGCTGTAGGACGTGTTTGGTGGGCGAGGGTGGGGACCACTGCCCTGGGCTCAGACACTGGGGCACCTCCTGTCCTCTCCTGTAGGGTCCGGGGCGCGCCAATAGTAATTGGTGTCCTGTTTCCTACAATTTCGATTTTCTGAAATCGTTGTAAATGGGACCTGCGGCTCAAGCCCGGCCAACTGAGTCGCAAAGTGCAAAATCCCATCATGAGATGCGGCTCCTCTTCTGCACCTGGAGGTCTATTCTCATGCACGCTCCCCTCTGTAAGGTGGGAGGGCGAGAGCACCCCAGGCAGCACATGAGGCTCGCGGAGGCCTGGGAGGAGCCCAGTTCCTCTTTTCCCCTATACCCTGCACCCCATCCAATCCCCAGAAAGTGCGCCCGCCACCAGCGTGCCCGGGAAGGGCGCTGGAGAAAGACCTAAGTCTGTGGGCGACCTTGTGACCTCTGGCCTTGAACCCTGGAACTGGGAGAGTGTGAACTCTTCGTCCTTCCCAGGAAGGGGACCCGGGCCGCGCGGGCCCCCAGCCTTAGACCCGCCCCCGCCGCCACCCTGCCCGGTGCAGGCCGCCATAATCAGGTTAGCCGGGCGGGAATTACATTACCTTCCCCCGCCCACCCTGGCCCTTGGGGGGGCCCTGGCGCCTCCGAGCCGGTGAACTGGGCGCGGAGAGGGGGGCGCCCCTGCCATCCTGCAGCGGGTAGGCACGGACCTGCGACTCAGCAGGCCTCAACCGTATCGTGACCAAAAGACCCCGCCCCGTGGCGCCAACCCTTAACCCTCACTCCTAGCCCATTCCAGGCTCGGCTCCACCCTGCGAGTTTCCCGGGTGAACCGAAATGCTTCTAAGGGTACTAGATGAGGCTCCCTGACTCGATTCTTCCAACGGATTCTTCAGGATCCCCTGGGAACGACTGGCCCCTCCTTCCTCCCCAGCAGATGGGCTAGCAGCCTGGCGCCTGGGGCAGGGTGAGAGGGTCTTTCTCCTCCTGGGAACCAGGAATGATATTTGGGCATCTGGGCAGGAAGATAGAGAAGGAAAAATGGGCTCTGTCCTCAGCCTGGAGAGGAACCATGGTGGGAGTCGGGACGGGGGACATCAATATCACTCTGTGATAACTTCCTCCACCTTGGTCACGTCTGTCAAGTAGTTTTTGCAGCCCTGCTAACAGCCCCTTCTAAAAGCACACGGATGCGCTTGCTGATTTATTGGCTGTATTCTGATATTGGTGAAACCAAAGTACATTACCACCTCTGCACCCCTTCCCAGAAACCTTCACCCAAGGGCTCAGTAGCAGAGAGGGGTTCCTTTAAAGGCAGCATATGTCCACCGGAAGAGAAGAGCAAACCCAAGGAGATAGCAAAGAAACAGCCTCTGAGGACTGGCTGAACAGTGAGTTTGCCGGTCTCTTTCTCTGCTTTGGAGAGGAGCTGGGGTGAGGGTGGAAACCAAAGTGTGTTCAACCAAGCTAAATAAATCCTTCTCCAATGAAGCAATGAATGAGGAAAACGTAGTGCGGACCAGCTCACCAAGCATCTGAACCTTTTGAAGTTAGCCAGTGCAGAAAGTACTGCACTCGGATATTGCCCACCTGACGCACTGAAAATGGCCACAAGCTCAGCAGCACAGACTGACATTTGGAAGAGTTTAAGGGACAAAAAAAGATATAAAAATTTTTTGACATAGGGTCTTGATATTTACTTCAAGCTGGCCTTGAATTCCAAGGGATTCTCCTGCTTCAGCCTCCCAAGGAGTGCTGGGATTATAGGTATGTGCCACCATAGCCCACAGGAAAAGAAAAAGGTTTTAGTAGCCAGTCATGGTGACACATGGCATAATCCCAGCATTCTCAGGGGGCTGAGGCAGAAGGATCCCTGAGAGTTCAAGGCCAGCCTGAACTACATAGTGAGACCCTATTTCAGAAAGAAAAGCAAACGAACAAAAAAAGAACTCTCTCTCCTTCCTCCTCCTTCCTTTATTCTCCCTTCACCTACAGGGTCTCATTATACAGTTCAGGCTGGCCTTGAACTCATTATGTAGCCCAGGCTGGTTTCAAACTCCCCATCCTTCTGCCTCTGCTTCCTAAGTGCTGGGATTAGAAGCTTGCACCACCAAGCCCAATAGAATTTCCCTTCTTGCCTCCACCTCTCTGTTTCTCAGAAAAAGGTTGGTTCCTACTGGTTCATGTTGAGGACAGAGACTCAGGGGCGAGCACCTCCTCCTCACAGCACTCACTTTAGATTTACCTCACCATGTCCGTATTTCTATAGTACCCTGTAGTCCTTAGGCCTTCAGGAGGCCAAGCTGCAATCCTCCACTTCTGCTCCCTTCCTCCCTCCTCCCTTCTCCCTCCCTCCCTCCCTGTTAGGAAGTGTCCTTCATTCCATTTGTTCCCCACTCCTATCATAATTTCCCTCATCGGTTTAGTCCTTCCAGCCCACAACCATCTCAGATCTATATCATCTGGACAAAATTTTGGCCTGGCCCTTCAGGAGAAATTATTTTATTTACTCTATTACTGCCCATGCCCACTACCTCCATTTCCTCATTTATTCTTGTTTTAGCTAGTGCAGGCTGGCTTCTCTACTCTGACCCTTTCTCAAAGAGCTCTAGTGTCTGGTGTCCTCCATACTTCTCTGATATGCCTTACCTCATTTATCACCAACTATTTCTTACAATGTCTTTTCTTTGATTCATGTAGCATCATCTTATGCTATATCTTGGTCTTTCAGTGTCTTTGCTCGTGTCTTTCTTCGATTGAAATTGTATTTTCTACTGAAGATTGTGATCATTCTTTCATTTTCTGCACCTCCACCTTTTCAGGTTTCATCCATTCCTGTACTCCCAACTCTCAGATCCATCTAGAGAACACTGAAACCTGACACTTGAGAGTCTCTCACCCTCCTGGCCTTCTGGCCAGCACCCCCTGCCTTCCTGATGCTCCTTAAATCCAACTGGCTTGAGTATGTACTTACCCCTCAAACTCCTCATTCCCCTTCTTACCCAGATTTCAACTCCTGGCTAATCCCGTCCACTGTTTTCCTCTGAAATGTTTCAGATGCTCCTTTTCCTTTCCACTGCTAAAGCCCTAACCTAGAAGATCATCATTACCATCTGTATGCACTCATTTGTTCATCAGAAAATCTTTTTGTGTGTGTGAACTCAGGCTCTTGCGCTTGCCAGGCAAGGGCTTATTCCACTGAGCTGTCTCCCCAGCCCCCATCCAGAAAAATCTTAATTGAACACTCTGTACCTAGCAGTGGAGATATAACTGTGAACAGAAAAGGGGAGTATATAGCCTGCCTCTGAAAAGCTTACAGTCTATCAAATGCTGTCAATGTTAACACATGCTAGGAAGAGCAAGGAAGTGAAAGGATGATGGACAGGAAGGTTAGTTACCCAGTGATCACAGGGTAAAGACCTAAAAGGAAAAAGCCACTTGGGTATCTACCACTTCAAGTTGGGACCACAGCAAGTTGTCTTTATGTGTCTGTGGCACAGCAAGAAGTCCACTGTGGCTGGGGAAATTTTGCAGGGCCTGCAGACAACTGTAAGGCTTTGTTGAGTGAAAAGGGACACTGTAACAAATTTCATTTCTTGTAGCATGCATGAGGCCCTGAGCTGGATCCCAACACCTCAAAAACTAGGATTTGCTTGTTTCTTGTGCAATGTCAAGGATGAGGCCCAGGCCTTAAGTGAGCACTTTACTACTGATACACTCCGAGCATTATCAGAAGGTTTTAAACAGGAAAACAACAATATACTTTTTTCAAAAAAAATTTTTTTTTCTTTTTGAGGCAAAGTCTTGCAGTATAGCTAGGGCTGCCCTTGAACTTGCAGGTATTCTGCTTCTGTCTCCTGAATGCTGGGATTATGGACATGTACCACCAAGCCTGACAATTTTTCTTTCTTTTTTGAGACAGGGTCTCACTGTGTAGTTTACGCTGGCCTTAAATTCACTACATAACCCAAATTAGCTTCAAACTCATGGCAATCCTCCTGCCTCACCCTCCTGAGTGCTAGGATCACAGCCTTGTGCTACCATGCCCAGCTCAAATTTTTCAATTTTGTCATTAACACCTTTCTTGACATAAAACAATATTCTGCATTTAAAATGTACATTTTTTCAGTACTGAAGTTTGGGCCCACAGCCAAACATTTAGGCAAGTTCTTTAGGGCTGAGCTACATCTTCAGCTTTTTTTTTTTTTTTTTATTAAGGTAAAATCTTGGTAAATTGTTCAAGTGACTTCAGACTTGTAATTCTCTTGCCTCAGCCTCCAAAGTAGCTAAGTTTGCAGAGATACACCACTACACCCAGCCTAAACTATAATTTAATACACAGGGGACTACTGACATAATCAAAACAACACACCAGGTGTGGTGGTGCATACCTGTAATCCCAGCATTTGGGAGACTGAGGCAGGAAGACGGCCATGAATTCAAGGCCGTGGCTACATAGTGAGCTGAAGGCTAACCTGAGCTACAGAGCAAGACCCTGTCTTGAAAAACCTAGCTAGGCAGGGTGGCACACACGTAATCCCAGCACTCAGGAGGCCAAGGCAGGAGGATCGCTGGGTATTCAGGAAAGGCTATAAAGTGAGCTCAGAGCCAGATGAAACTGCAGAGCAAGACCCTGTCTAAAAACAGAAAAGAAGGAAAACACATGCACACACGTGCATACACATATTATATGTAATATCCACCCCAAAATTTTTGTATTCTTTTTGATTCATGATTTTGATTTTTGATTCAGAATCACTCTGCTGTGTGATCAGAATCACAGAGCTGCTGTGTGGAGAACAGATGAAAAAGAGGCAAAAGCAGATACAAGCAAAGCAGTCCACAGGGTGTTTTGGTGATACTTGTCATCCCAGCTGATGCAGAAGGCTGATGCGGAAGAGTCACCAGGCTTTAGGCCCCATAATAAGACCTTGTTACACACATAAGCCAAGAAGCCACTGAGATAAATCAGGGAAAAGACGACGGTGGCTTGGGCCAAGGAGCTAAGTAGCGGCTGGAATGAGTAGCTGATTAATAAAACACTAGCTTTCCAATTCCTGGCTAAGTACCCATTTCAATTCAGTCTGAAGATTACTGCTTCTTTCCCCAGCGCAGGGCTGGGCCTATGCTACTGCAGGCGCTCCTGCCTGCGTGAGTCTGTGTGCAGCAGTGTCCTCGCCGTCCTCCCCTCCTCCTTTGGCATCTGCTCTGCATTAGTCTGTCCCAGGCCTCCGCAGGCGCCGATGATTAAATCATCATCATTAACCAGGGCCTGCCCCCCATCCCCGGCAGGAGGGGGAGAATGGGGGGCGGTAAGAGCACTATCAAGTCCCAGGGGTCTGTCCCATCCCACCCCGGCCCCAAGCACCCTCTCCGACACTCCGCAAAGCCCCGAGAAACTCTCGCGCCGAGCCGGGAGAAAGCCCGCCATCTGGATGAAGCTACGCGAGGCGGACACCTCAGCCGCCCAGGGCGACATTACGTGAAAGGACCCAGAAGGGGTTTCTTCGGTGGGGTGGTCGTCACAGGAGACCGACGTCCCTGAGCAGTAGCTGTGGTGACCACGGGCCTGTTTGGGTAGGAGGGGGCAGTCTTTCTCAGTACCCAAAAGTTAGTTCCGAGGTCGGGTTGGGTCTATTCACAGGACTGACGCAAGAGGTCGATAAGATAGGACCCTGCCCAACACACCCCCCACTCCCTAATTACAACTGGGGAGGGGGAGGGGCCAGTGGGGCTCAGGTGAGCACACAGGGGAGAAAGGGACATGGGCGGGGCCTTACAGAGGGTGAGCGAATCCGAAAAGACCTAGCCACTCGTTGCTGGGAGACAAGTCCCGCCCAGCAGGCGGCACCGGAAGTGGCAAGCCGGGCTCAGCCTTTAAGATGGCGTCTCCTCAGGGGGGCCAGATTGCGATCGCGATGAGGCTTCGGAACCAGCTCCAGTCAGTGTACAAGATGGACCCGCTACGAAATGAGGTGCAGGGGCGGCAGGGTTACTGCTGTGGTCCGCTAACAATGCGAACTAGGGCGGACTAAAGGACGGGCGGTGGCTGGCGAGGAGCCCAGTGCGCTTGCGCAGAGTCTGGGGTCCAGGTGCGCATGCGCGGTAGTGGTTTGGTTGCCAAACTCCGAGCTAGGACGCGTGCGCATCGTGCCTTCAGGACCTCGTAGTCTTCTCTGGGCAAGGAGGGTCAGGCGAGTCCACGTGAAGGGAGCCCCCGCTGTGAACTGAGCCCTCTGCTGGGCGGAGGAGAAGTGCCAGTTCCCTGAAGTTATCCCTGCTGACAGCTCAGGGTGCGGGACTTGACACGTAGTCTGATCCAAGAGGCGAGCCCCCAAAATGGGAATTCACAAGATGTGGGGTGGACTAGGGTAGATGTGAGGAATGGGGGGTCGGTGACGGAGGGTGTGCCCACAGGAGGAGGTCCGAGTGAAGATCAAAGATCTCAATGAGCACATTGTTTGCTGCCTTTGCGCTGGCTACTTCGTGGACGCCACGACCATCACAGAGTGTCTTCATACTTGTGAGTGCCTTGGATCAAGCCTGGTTCTTCCAGGCCATTTCTCACCAAGATGACGCCAGCTTCTGTCTTGGTCCCCCACCTATCCCATGAATCAGGTTCCCAGAGCGCCTGAGAGTCTACTCTTCTCTTCCTCTAGTCTGCAAGAGTTGTATTGTGAAGTACCTCCAAACCAGCAAGTACTGCCCCATGTGCAACATAAAGATCCATGAGACACAGCCGCTGCTCAATCTCAAACTGGACCGGGTCATGCAGGACATCGTGTACAAACTCGTGCCTGGTTTACAAGATAGTGAGTGACCAGCTTTACTAGGAAGGGCCTCTCCAGGAATCATGCTGGGTTACAGCTTGAAGAAACAATGGTTTTGGTGGGTGGGACTTTTTATTTTTTATTTTTAGGGAAGGGTCTACAAGGTGTTCAGGGTCTCAGACCCTCACTACTAGACCGGATTCTTAGTGATCCGCCTGTTTACAGTCTCCTAAGGGCTGAGATTACAGGTGTGCCACCACACCTAATCTCAATCAATCGCAGTCCCATTGTGCCCTGGGGGCAGGGCCAGCTCAGGCAGGGCCTGTGAGCCTGTTTGCAGATGCTTTAATTTGCTGAGCTATTTGGATGGCTCCTTTTTTTTTTTTTTTTTTTTTTTTTTTTTTTTTTTTTTTTTTTTTTTTTTTTTTTTTTTTTGTCTTTTTGAGGCAGGGTTTAATTATGTAGTTCAGGCTGGCCTTGAACTCACTGTGATCCTCTTGCCTTAGCCTCGTGAGTGTTGGGATTACACTATGTCTGGCTTTGTTAGGGACTCTCATACATAAAGAGGCCAACAGCCAGAACAGAAAGGGAGAACTAATTGTTTACTCCTGTACTTCACTCCCTCCTAGGTGAAGAAAAGCGGATTCGAGAGTTCTATCAGTCCCGAGGCTTGGACAGGGTCACCCAGCCCAGTGGGGAAGGTATGTCCTTGGCAGGAGGGTAAAGAAAAGCTCCCCAAGCATTCCTCCCACCTAGTTTTGCTTACTGGGAAAAGAGGGATGTGGAATCTGTACCATCTTCTTCAGTACTCTTTTTTCTCAGAGCCAGCCCTGAGCAACCTTGGACTCCCCTTCAGCAGCTTCGATCACTCTAAAGCCCACTACTATCGCTATGATGAGCAACTGAGCTTATGCCTGGAGCGGCTGAGGTGAGGTGCAGATCAGGGGTTGTGTGAGATGACCCATAACCAAAAGTGTCCTGGGGAGAAGTCAGGCAGTGTCCTTTCTCTTGAATAGTACATCCCATTTCTGGGTGGAGCAGAGAGGGGAAAGATAGGGCCCTCTAACCTATTTCTGTTTCTCCCCAGTTCTGGCAAAGACAAGAATAAAAGTGTCTTGCAGGTGAGAGGGGACTGAAAGGAAGGCCTCTAAAGTGACTCACCTCCCCATGGCCCTTCCCTCATGACTGTGATCTTGCCTCCTATTTCTGCCCCTAGAACAAGTATGTCCGATGTTCTGTTAGAGCTGAGGTACGCCATCTCCGTAGGGTCTTGTGTCACCGCTTGATGCTAAGTCCACAACATGTGAGTAATCCCACAGTAGGTGTTTTTGAAGGAGGGACTAAGGGAGGGACAGATTCTAGAGTAGAATGGTAGGGACACAATTCTAGGGACACTATCCTCATGTCCCTTACAGGTACAGCTTCTTTTTGACAATGAAGTTCTCCCTGATCACATGACAATGAAACAGATATGGCTCTCCCGCTGGTTCGGCAAGGTAAGTAGGGATAAGGATGGGCTGAGGGGACCTTGCAAATAATGCTGCCCACTGACTATTGCTTCCTCTTTATTTCTCCTTAGCCATCCCCTTTGCTTTTACAATACAGTGTAAAAGAGAAGAGGAGGTAGGGGCCAAGCCCCAATCTACCCCTCTCCCCTTCCCTCCCCAGATATTTATGTGAAATTAACTGTGGCTTTATTTTTTGAAATAAAAGCTTTTAAAAAGCATTCATCTTCTTCCTCCTTTACCACATATTCAGTTTTTCCTTTCCTCAAAAATCCTGAACTTCAGTGTAAAA
Source organism: Ctenomys sociabilis (assembly GCA_004027165.1). NCBI lineage: Eukaryota > Metazoa > Chordata > Mammalia > Rodentia > Ctenomyidae > Ctenomys > Ctenomys sociabilis. The sequence goes on from PVKA01008381.1 coordinate 68,261, forward strand.
AATAAAAGGTCTCTCCTCTCCTGACAGAGGCCCTGAGCATCTTGCCAAGGGTAGAGGATCCTAGGAAAAACTCAGAAAGTGCTCTGAAACCCTGGCCAACTACATGAGTTCTCTTTGGTGAAGGACTGGTTTTCCACAGGGCAGCTCTTGCCCTGCTTGTCTGACACAGCATTATGGTGTAGGCCTGTATGGGGGTATGCTAATTCCATGTGGATTAGAGAGGATACTTGAGGTTGAACAATGATTGATGCATATCTGAAAAGGACAAAGAAAAATCCAAAGAATTGCGTCTTGTTCTAGAGCTGGAGGGATAGAGACAGGGACAGAAGAGGGAAGAATCTAGAAAGGTACAAGGGATGAAGTAAGGGCCTGAAGATAAAGTGGGAGCTGATGTGGAGAACAAGAACAGTGTCAAGTAACAAGAAAGAAGTGACCATATGACAGCTCCACTGGGCCATTCAGCCACATTCCTTCCTGTGAGTCTTGTATTGTCTCTGTGAGCCTGGCCATGCCCCCTGAGCTCTGGCAATAAACCCAGCCAGTGTTCTTGTTCTTCCGGCCTCTGAATGTACAGAACTGGAGCAGCAACATCCAAGGTGAGGACCTTCTGAGGAAAGCAAACTGGATCAAACAATGCAGCAGACAACATAAAGGTCCCACAAATGTGAGTGTAAAGCCCACATCCCATGCTGGAAGGCTTCTGACTTCAGGGTTTAGAAGGTGGTAAGGTTTGAAGATGATGAGCTTCCATGAATGGAGGTCAAATAGCAGAGGTGGTGGTGAAGGCCTAGAAGTAGTTGCTTTGCAGACCTTGAACTGTGTGAGAAAGCTCAAACTAGGAGAAAAACTCGAGTTCCATTTTGGAAGTTTTTCAACTTGACAGTCTCCCTGAGTTTCCTGGAAATCCTGCCTGACCCCACAGATAGGGATAGGAGAGGCTGAAGGGGTACAGAAAATGCTCCACTGTGACTGGCAGGCAATGGGACTAGGTTGGGACAACCCCAGAGCCACTGGTCTGGATACAACTCCTTCCTGACACTCAAAGATTCCCCAACCTTCCTCTTTCCTGGCCTCAGTCTAGAATGCTCCCCCTCTCCAGGGGGCTCTCACCTCCAGGAAACTTTCCCCCATTTAGGACGCTGCTGCTTCTAAGGCCTTTGAGCCTGCAGGCTGCACACCAGCACAGACCCTTGGGCTTTTGTATGAATTCTCTCTCAAGACTCCACGTTCCTTTCCTCCAGATCGAAAGTTGTTTCTGTAGGGGTACATGTGCAAACAGCATTCCTAGTATGAGTGACTAGCTCAGGAGCTGTGTGGGCTGGAGGACAGTAGCTGAGCTCTTGGGAACTTTGGGTGGCCTGAAAGTGCACTGAAACCCTGGCCAGCTACATCAGCTCTCTGAAATTGGGGAGCAGCCTGGGTCTTCTCAGAGAGATCCTCTGGTTAGCCCTTGGTGGAAGCTGTCCCCTAAAGAGTGAGACTAAAGATGAGTGATTCCCCAGGCGGTGGCCGAGGGGCTGAAAACCAAACCTCAGCATGAGTCCTAAAAGCCCAAGTTTTGAAGTGGAAGGTGGTCAGGCCCAGCATTCATCTTGTCTGTCAGTGCAGTGGCTGCAGCAGCTGTGATGTGTCCCCTGGGTCGCCTGATGCCTACCAGCTGGAGCTCTGAGCAGCTGGCCAGGTCGGGCCTCTGGTCCATTTCCCCTTCCCGGCCTGAGGCGGGGCCTCCAGGGAGGGTGTGGGCGAGTCACGCCCCACTGTCACCTTGGAAACCAGAAGCACTGCACCCTCTGACCCCAGCTCTTTGAACTCAAAGAGATGCAACCCCGGGGCCACCCCACAGTGCAGCCAGCCCTGCCTGGGTCAGTCCTCACCAACACAGCCAAATCTGCCCCAGCCTGTCAGACCCACCCTGTCTCCGGAGCGCACTAAACCCAGGCTGGAGGAGCCCACCTTTGGCACAGAAGATGGATCCTTCGAAGCCTTTCCCAGGGTTTGTTGAGAGAGCAGGTGGGGTAGGGCCTGAACCAGTGGCTTCTCTTGAAGCCCCGTCACCCGCCCGCAAGATGACCCCGAGTTGGGGGAACTGGGAGCCTTCGAACAGGGCCCTAAAGGCAAACAGACTCGCCGCCCCCAAAGAAACAAAGGAACCTAAAACTTCAGTCTCTGAATCGGATCACTACACAGCAACATCTGAGGGAGAAATGTATGTTTGACGGGCTCCTCCTTCTCGACCGGCGCGTCCCACTCTCCTGGCCAGGATTTGCCTTTCAGTACCACTTCCCTAGGTGTGGGGAGAAGTGCAAACGTGTCTAAGGCATTGTTCTTGTCTACTGCCCCAAGGGGGTATTCTGAGATTCTTCCAACCTTCACCTCCCACCCGCGTTCAACCAAGAATTCCGAGGAATGCAAGGGCGGCACCGGAGGCTAGCGGTGGTTTATTGAGCCAACCTCGGCCGGCCGAAGTGGGGGTGGCGAGCTGGAGCTGGTCTGGCGGGGAACCGAGGGTGAGAGGCGCGGGTGCCTCGACTGGAAAAGAAAGGATAAGGACTGGGGCGTGAGAACGGGAAGTGTGAAAGCAGGATGAGGGGCAGAACATCCTAAGTGAGAAGTCGGGTGCCTTTCCCTTGGGGGTGAAGGTCGCGATATGAGGGTCTTTACAAGGAGAGAGAGTGCAAAACCCGAAAGCCGCTATAGGGATGATGAGGGAACCCTTGGAGACCAGAGACAGGAGACTGACGGAGAATAAGGATGGGAAGGAAAATCATAGGGCCCTCTGCAAGCTGTGAAGCAGGCTGGAAGTTGGTGTTGAAGGGGGGAAGACCTGGGCAGGCAGGGTTTGGCCTAGGGTGGGGAATAAGGCCAGAATAGCTGCATGACGAGCTCGTGGCACCACCACCTTCCTGGCTGCCATGGGGGGGTTGTCCATGAGACAGCTGAGAGCCCCCTCAAACCCAGAACCAAGGTTTAATCTCTTAATCTCCCTCATTAATCACTCACCCTCCTCTTGGCCCCCTTCTCGGATCCGGTTTCGCCCCAGCTCATGTTCCAGATGCTTCATTGGGAAAAGCCCCTTTCTGTGGCCCCGGGATAGTCTGGTCTACTCCCTGGCCGCTGAGATGACCTTGGTTTGGCTTCTGCTGTCCGTGGCATCTTCCTTTTTACTAGTCTCTGTGTCCCTCCCCTCCCCCAAACTCCTGTCTGGGGATTGTCAGACCTTGTTACCTGAGCAGAGCTGCAGAGGGGAGAAGGTAGTCTGAGAGAGATGGAAGGGGAGGAAGTCAGAGGCCCATCAGGAAAGCCCTACACTACTCACAGACACACAGGTAATTGAGAGCAGAGTTAGACACACATAAAAGCCGTCTAGTGGACACATGTGTGCCTATTGCAGTGTCTGTTTGGTGATATGTCTGGGATACGGTAGGACAGTTCCTGCTGCCTCTTGGGATCTGCTTTAATTGCAGGTTAAGTGAAACCACAGGATGGTGCTGAGGCCTGCAGCAACGCATCTCCCACTTCCCCCATTCCCTATCATTAATAACCAATTAACAACGTCCTGAAGCAGCTCGACTTTCCACCATGGCCTGGCTCCCTGACCCAGCAGTGGCCTATCAGGCTTCAAGTTTGTTCCTCAGGCCACTATGAAAGCACTATGTGAAGGTCCAGGTATCTGGGGGTGTCACTGGAGGGGCTCCTTTACCACTATTTAAATGTGTTCCCATTCATGTCAGGGAGTCTGGCTTTCCTAAACTATGCTTGTGGTGCCTCAAGGAAGAGAGGAAGAGACAGGTGAACACAGAGGGGCACTGCCTATGTGGTGGGAGGTGCAGAGGTCAACAGGGAAGGTGATATAAAAAAAGTTCAAGAGGGATGGCACTGGGGGTGGGGCTGGGGATACTAGAAGAACACCAGTTCCCAAGCAGCATCTTCTTTGAGAGTGGCAGGACTTCTTGTCCCTTGGGCTGTGAACTCACTGGCCACTGTGTATGAATTGAGCTAGAAAAAGAAAGCTGAATCTTTTTTTTTTTTCTTTTGTGGAACTAGGGATTGAACTCAAGATAGAAATTTCTTTTTTTTTTTTTTTTTTTTTTTTTTTTTTTTTTTTTTTTTTTTTTTTTTTTTTTTTTTTTTTTTTTTTTTTTCTTTTTTTCTTTTTTTCTTTTTTTTAGAAAGCTGAATCTTTGCCAAGACTCCACTTTCGGGTAGTATTGTCTCACAGCTGCCTTCTTTCTCCACAGGAAGTTCTTTGGGTGCTCAGCCAGATGTAAGCCAGGACTAAAATAAATGGAGGGGTGAAAGGAGATAGGACCCAAACAGGAATGAACTGAGCAGCCTCAGTGTTGGTGTCTGGGTTGGCAGGGGTTCCATCAGATGGCTGGGCCCACAAGCCTTCAAATCAGTCTTCTGGGGAGTGACTCCATCCTGCTCTCTGAGGCTGGTACTGAGTCTTTAGGGCTGGAGAAACTATACCTGAACCACAAGAGTTCCCTAAGAAGCCATTAAGAGATCAACAGGGTGAGTAGGAGGCCTTTAGTGGAGGGGCAGCCTACCAGGCCAAGACCCCTCCTGAGCACCAGGGCCACCTCCAATGCTGCATATTTGTCTCCTGTGGCTCAGGTCTCCTTGTGTTTTGAGTCCGTTGGGACCTCTAAGCCTCGGTGTGGCAGACTCCAGTCTACTTACCGGCACTGGCTTCTTCGCGGCATTCCCATTACTGCTGTCGCTAGGCTGGGCCAAGTCCTCCCCTGTCTCACCAGACCCCCTCACCAAGCTAATCGCTTCCAGCCACCAGACCTTTAAGAGTGTTGTTGTTTTTTCTTTCTTTCTTTCTTTCTTTCTTTCTTTCTTTCTTTCTTTCTTTCTTTCTTTCTTTCTTTCTTTCTTTCTTT